>JAVJIF010012743.1:0-83472 GCA_038442645.1 Agave tequilana | reverse complement strand
TGCATACACCTTGGCTTTATTTTTATTTTGCAACGGTAGAAACTAATTCAGTTTCAAGACATGTGCTATATTTATATAGTAGTTAATCTTACTGGACCAGCTTTAAGTTACGGTATAAAAGGATCCATTTGGATTTTTTTCCTACTGTTATATTAGCTACTCTTTCTGTCTTCTTATTGGTTCATAATTAAATTTAATGGACTTGCAGGTACCGCCAGATTGGCAATGCTGTAGCTGTTTCTGTCAGTAAAGCTCTAGGCTATGCATTGGGTTGGCATCTCTGAAACAAGGTGGAGATGGCCCCCTTTTGACCCTCCCACCCAAGTTCTCGCTTTCTCACAAACTACATGACCCTTCTAGCTCCTCTTCCGGGGTTCAATGATGAGTGCTCACCTCTAAACTACATTGCTTTAATTCTAATTTATATTCTAACTTGGTGCACATATTGATCCAAATGCCAATAGTCTCTTGACCATCATCTGATCACCTGCCTGTTCAGTAATAAACAAATGATATGTTTTCTTGTGCACCCTCATTGTTGCTAATAATTCTTTCCCATTATGAGGTTTCCTGCTTGTGCCTTCCCTCCATTGCCCTCTCGCCATGTTCCGTATTATATCAATAACAACCATTCTTGCTTCCACCCATGGCAGAAATATCCTCTAATTTTTTTTTTAAGGAGAAGATCCTTAAATAAGCTCAAACATCCTGTGTCTTAAAGGCACTTTATGGGAAAATCAGTGTAAAATATCACTGTTTCTTAAAGGCAGAATTCAAGAATTTGTTCGTTGATGGGCGAGGGAACTGTGAATGCTCTTTGAAATTCTCGCAAAACTGCAGCGAAAGATTAATTTCTGTAAAAAATTTTTTTCTTCCCATCCTTACAGGATGGGAGCATTGCAAGTCATACCGAGTTTCTTAGGCGCTGGAAGTGCAAATGTTTGTGTCAATTGTAGTATACTATGGATATAAATGACTGGATTTCTCATAAGGTACTGCTGATGAAGCACTGTTGTTGTTGACATAAGTATCAGAATGAGGTTGCTTTGATAACTTGTTTGAAGTCACCAGGTTTTAGTTGACTTGAAATTTTATGGAGCTGTGTGTGGGTATTGACATGATTTTCCATGAGAATGGGATGAGATCTTTTGTAGTTGAAATCATGTTTCCCCTTCATTGTTATTGTTTCATCTTGTATGAAGTTCAAATTAAGAGGCAAGGTTTGGTGATTCAGAAAGTGATTGATGATTCTTAAAGAGTTAATATTTGTTGGTTTTCCTTTCCTTCGTATCTTTATCCTCCACCCTCTGTTAATTTACTCACAACATTTTTAGGCATATGTGCTACTTGCTACAAATACAGGTATATATACAATGTGTACGCTTCTTTTTATCATGCTATTGTAGTTTGGACAAGTGTGCATTATTGTGCTTCAATGAGATTGTACATGGAATAGATCGTGTTAAAACATTGGATACAGAGGCTATACGTGGAATGAATCATATTATATAAAGCACAAGTATGTTTTCTCGTGTTATGAAAATACGAGGTCTAGTTGTGTAATGGAAATACGACTGAGTAGGTAAATTATTTTTCATTTGTAGTCCGACGACAAATCATGCGAGACCAACATCTGAATGAAGTTGTTTGGTTGTCGTAACTGGCCGTAATTCGTAGTTATAATTGGTAAAGTCTTTTACAATTGTAAATGAGTTACATGTATATAAATTTTACGGTGTTTGGTTGGTAATATAAATTGTAAAGTGGGAAAGTGTATTGTACTTTACGGTATTTGGTTGTCGTAATGTATAAGTCGTAAGTGAAAAAGTTGACCATAAAATTAACTATTTGGTGGTTTTAAAAGTTTTAATACTGCAAATAAATATTAAAAAAGTTAAATATTAAAAAATTTAATATAATATAAAAAATATTACAAATTTGTATGACCACAAAATTAACTGTAATTGGGCTGTAAGTGAGTGGTAACTGGGTTGTAAGTGAGTGTTAGTTGAGTTACGTAAGTCTTTTACGAATTACGGTCCAAACAAACGTCGTAGTTGTAACTGGGTTGTAAGTCATTTACGAATTACGGAGTTTTATGCGAAACAAACGGCCCCATAGTTGAGGTTCAACAACATCTACGCGCTTACGATTCCTGTTTTAAATATCGGCCGAGTCTGCTGAGATATTGTCCGATATCTCTTTTTTTGCCTCTTGTTGATACGGTATGAAAAAATCATTCGCCATATCATTTGTAGCAAAAAACGGTTTGAAATATCGACCGATAAATTGGCCAATGTCGGCCAATAAATCACCCGATATATTGCCCGTTATGAATAACTTAATTATTGCACGACTGCGTGCAAATGTACATTATTTTTTACTGCCTTTGCATGCATATTATGTCATTTTTATTGGGTAGATGATGTCTATGACACTAAATCAATTTTTAATTATCAGTATTTCATTATATATAGTGTCCGATCTGAACGCCCGATATGCGCGCGTACCCCGATATCTCCCCCGATATTCGATATCTGATATGAAAAAATCCTATCCGATACGATCCCGATATCCGATATTTAGAACCTTGCTTACGATTATTTTCTTTGTGGACGGTTGTGTGTTCAAATGTCTCTATCTCCTCCTCCTCGTCGTAGTAGTAGTCCCGGTAAAGAGATTTCAAATTAGAATGTACGAATCGATTACTTTATACCTAGGCTTAAAAGAGCATACAATGATGGTATTTTTAGCTCTACAATGTAGCGTCGATGTGAGAGTGATATAATGGGAAATAATACCGATACCAAAAATCTTACGTACAGGGGCAGCTCAACCTCTAGGCGAATGAGGCAGTCGCCTAGGGCTCCAAATATAATGGGGCCTCCAAAACTATAGTGTAAATTAGTATTAACTAAAATAAGAAATAGAAAATATAGAAAATATTTTTTATTCTTTCAACTGCACGTGCCGGAGTGGTTATCGGACATGACTAGAAATTTTGTAGGCTTTGCCTGCGAGAGTTCGAATCTTAGCATCCATACTATTTTGATTTTTATTCCCTCTTTATTTTTTATATTATCAGGAAAAGCATGAGTCTCTTCCACTTTCCATAACTGATATCCTCCACTCTCTATAATTATTTTATTATAATTAAAGAGGAGTCCCTTCCACTTCCTCAGCTGTCTTTTTTACTCTCCCTAACTATTTAATTATAATTAGAGGAGTTTTCAAAATTAAAACTCTCTCTGTGTGTGTGTAGCCTTGCTCTTCATCGCCTCCATCGTCTAGGCCTTAGACTGACTGCAAGACCTGCAACTGCTCTATAGAAAAAAAATACGCTAGCAAAACTTGAATACAAAAACTTGATTAAAAAATTTGCATCTAAAAAGCTAGAAGAATTGTTTTTCAATAAAATATTGATTAAATAAAATATTAGTTAATATTAATTACTTTTTTAAAATATATTTTAAAAGGGCCCATTCAAAATTTTCGCTTAGGGTCTCTCTAGAAATTGAGCCGCCTCTGCTTATGTACGGTCAATCCCCCAGTCGAGATTTCAAACGAAAATACTCCTACTCGCGGGGGTTTCTGCAATTTACCATTAGAAAGAAAGAAGCTTCTTCTAAGTTCTTATTCTGGTCCCTTTCTCATTCATCCCTCTCTCTGATCCTCTCCCTCTCTCTCTCTGCAGTTCGATCAACCAATGGCTTCTCGCCTCTTGGCCCGATCAAAAACCCTAGCTCTAACCCTAACCCCTCTAGCTCGCACTACCCTCCACCCCACCTCCTCCTCTCCCATCGCCTCGACCTCATCTCAAGCCCTCCGCTGCCTGCACTCTCTCACCTCCGTCGCTACACCTCGGCCGTCCGATTCGAGCTCGACGGTCCCCTCATCGCCTGCGGTCTCCTCGATCCTTGGCCCCGGAAAGGTAAACTTTTGTCCTGAAATCTCTGAAGCCTCCGCTCTTTAATTTATTATTTGTTCTACTAAATCACTTAACTGTTGAGTCGACCCACTTTCATTAAAGTCTTTCAAAATTTGATATCATATGGGGAAAAAATTTTGGTTGAAACCTCATTCCTTGATTCTTATGCTCAGTGTACTTTCAAGTTCAGTGATGAACTGAATCGAATAAAGGAGTAAAATTGGAAGGGAAGAGTGAAAAGAAATAATAATGTATATAATTTGATGAACATAAATTAGAATTTACTTTCGACTTTCTAAAAGTAATGGTCTGGCCGCTGATTTTAACTTCGCTAATTTTGCTTCGATAAACTAACTGAACTTACCTTATTTTGTCATAATGCTCCGCTGAAGTAACTATTTGTGGTATTAGTTATAACTCGACCCTGTTTGTGATCATATTCGTGGGGGAATTGGGTTTGTGAGAAAGCTGGAATTGCTAAACCTGTTTGTTGATGAGAATAGTTCTATTGGTATCCTGAGCGAGAGTTAATTTTCTTTGCCTGTTCGTTTTTTTTTTTTTTTTTTGTGTTCTTTTGAGATGATGAATGGTGCCTACATCTTAAGCAGAATTTGGGTACGAGAAAACATTGCCTCGCTGGTTTTGTGTGAAAGCACAAGGTGACCAATCAGCTGAAAATAAGGTGTTTTCTCAGTCGAACATCCTTTTATAACCCATTTCTCTCGACCTCAATACTGAAACATCCTGAATGTTACTCAAATGAGAAATTTTGCAGGAAATCATCAAGGCAACTAGCAGAACTGAAGGTGGATTCATTCAACCGCACTCGAAAGAAAAGAGGTGACATGCTTCAGTCCGCTGGAAGCAAGCTCTACCAAAACACACAGCAGTGGTTTGGGGAAGGAAAGCTTGAAGATCAAGAGATTCGAGCTTTCCCAGAAGATCACATATGCACTCATTCCTGCTCTAATTCTCATATCAAAGTCATCCCTGACTACTTCCCTGCTGATCTTCTCAGTGTACTGGCAAATATATGGGTACTTCAAAGAGATCCTTCTGGATTATGTTCACCAGGACGCTACCAGGACGTGGGTTTTGGTGTATCTCAAGGTGCTGCTTTTGATCTTGGCCAAAGATACCATTCTCAACTTTGGTTTGGTGTAATCTCTCTTTGATGAGGCTTTAGCAATGGAACTCCCAACTCGCGGTATGCTGGAAAACAATGTAGGACCATGACTTGTTATGGTCAATTTGTGTTGTCATGTGTCTTTTTGTTCTTTCGTTTAGAGAATGAATGTGGTGGATTTTTGAACCAGTACTTGTGTATTTTGTATTTAAGATTATGTAGTAATGTGTTTCAGTGTTGCTTGCTGGGTTAATCAAGTGCAAATTCTTATACCAATTTGTTTTCTGTTATATCAATGTGTTTCTCGTTTTATGTGCCGAAAATATTTCTGTCTGGATTTGTGTACACGTATCATGTTTATGATGCATATATGCTTCAAAACCATTCTATTCAGAATGTATTCGGGTAAATCCTTGTATATTTGTTCTAGTGGGAGAAAAACAATAAATAGGCAAATAAACATATCTAAAAAGGTCAAAACATCGCTTCTCTTTTATTCATGGCATGGATCTTGAAAGGTGTTTCTTTTTTTCTTCTTTTGAATGTAGATTAAACAATAATATTTATTCCTGATCTGTGTTGATCAAGAAATTTCTATACAACTACAAATATCTGTAGTTTATGCTGAAAAACTATTTCAAGTGATAAAACCCATCAAATAAACAGGGTACTCTCTTAGGATATGCAATTAGATTAACCTGCCCTTACCCTCCAGTTAACACACAGAATCAAATCACCACGTGCGTGTGCACACATGATTCATACAGAAAATCAAATTATAGAATATGCTCTCAAATTTAACTTTTATTGCATCTGTATTGTCAGGGAGTTTTGCCGACACTATCAGTCACTTGGGTCAATGAAACAATACAAAGAGGGCTGACTTACAAAACAAGGAAAGATGATGAGATTTATCTTCCCCATTTCCCTTCTTTAAAAGAACAGTATTGAATGAGCCTCCACTCTGGCTGTTTTTAGATGAATCGAGTCAGCTTGTCAGATGAGAATGAATAAAGAGAACGATTGATTAGCTTCGGTGCCACAAAAAGGAGAACAAGGGTGTTGACTAAAGACATCATCTGGGGAAGAAAGAACGAGATAGATGAAAGTGAATGACCTGCAACATAGAAACCACACTGATGTAGTTTAAGAATGTCAACCATGCTTTTAGACAATTCCAAAATAAATGACTCAAGACATTAATAATAGGGGGGGGAGGAAAAAAAAGTCGCGAGAAACTATATGGAGTTAAAAAAGACTCAAGTTCATTGGCCATAAATAGCCAAATACTGATACTGAGGCATTGTTGAGCAAAGAGGTTTTGATAGTACCATCAGGTCAAAGAAATAGCATATCAATTTTGCTAGCATGTATAAATTACATTCAAATTTTAAAATCAACTATGGCATCACGACGTGAACATTATTAAAACAAAAATCACATACTAGATGCATAATCTGCGAAAAGTATTTGCATCCATGATATTTTGAAATCAACTAGAGGTTGATCAATGGAAACCATATCAACGTTCTACCAATTTTTAACTACTATATTCTAAGGAAATGTTTTTAGCAGCCAAAATTCAAGATGCATGTATTCAGAATAATTTTCAAACATTCTTAGATATTAACAATACCAAAGCTTCAGTTGAGGTTTATAATCAGGTTAGGTTTCTCAATGCATTATAAGGATTATATTCTATAACAAAACTATGACGTTTAATTTCTTTCATGAAACCTTCATATTTGATTGAGAACGTCAAATGATAAATTTTGGCCAGATAAAAATTTTACTACCCTGACAATGTTTAAGGCAACAAGGTTCTAATTGTCCATATTTATGTCCAAGATTCAGGGAGGTTCTAAACTCTGTCATGGTTATCATTTCCCCTTGCGTTGGGTCAACATGTAGTTAACAAGGGCTCACAGTTCCAACACAATACAACAACAATGATGCCAATGATCGACAATACTGCCTTTATCCCACAATCCTTGGGCTGCTGACTTCATGAAACATTTTACTTCTTTCAGCTCTGTTTTAAGGTTAAGTAATACCCACATTTAATGCCTGAATATAGATCAATCTTCTAATTGCATACAACGCATAGTTGTTGTGATGTACAGACAAAATATTTTTAATGCTCAGGTGACGTGTCTCATAGTTATCCAAAATCTCTGATAAACTTTTCATGTGAGATTTCTACCAGTGTATATATGAAACTCTCATTAACATTCAAAATTTTTCAAGGGTTTTCTCAAGTTCTATAACTCAAGTCTACAACTTCAACTAGAGCCAGCAAATGATCCTTAATGAAGCATAACAGTTATTGGAATATATTACTGCTGCATCATTAGAGAAATGAGGCCCATGGTTAGCCTAAACTATTTAAGTTGAACTTGGAGCGAAAAATGTTGCAGTCATTAAAATGTGTCCACTTTGTGTATGCTTGGTAACATAATTGAAACTAATAACATTCAGAGCAATTACATATAATTCAACAATGGTATTGTAATATATTTGATATGATATAGTTACCGTGTCATGATCTCACAGATTTTCCACCACTAAGTCTTATGATTGGAAACCATTCCTAATGTGCGTCTCGATCTCTCAGAGGGAAACAAGGAATCAATCCAACATTCCTTCTTCGCCCGCTCAATGTAAAGCTTAAATTGTTTCTCCACATCTGGAACATCCAGTTCAAGGTCATCCATGCAATCTGCAACCCTCCCAAACCCCTTTGTCATTTGGTTTGGTGTGATTAAACCGGTGGAGTAAACACACTGCCAACAATTTCCATAACCTCTCATTTTTCTTTTCCATGAGATTCACCAATGCCTTCTTCACCACCTCATGGTGGAAGAATGGCATTCCAAGCTCCTTTATACAGCGACAAGCCTCTCTCACATCCCCACCAGAATCATATTCCTCCAACAACTTACTAATCTTGTCCTTAACACCATCAATATCCCATCCAGTCTTGCTACTGCCTCCTCCACCCCAACACCGCAAGATCCTCTCCCCAGAGAGGCGGGCTTTGAGCAACGAACAGGAAAGATTTAGCACCTTGCCACAGATTTTATCAAACTCGTTGCATTGATTCTCAATTTCCTCCAAGTGAAATGGTGCCAGTACTTCATCTACCACAGCCCTGGCAAGGAACATGGCTAAAACCTCCACCACAGCTGGAATATCCAATGCGGTGTCCTCTGCTGATTCGATCAGTAGAAGAAAGCCTGTTACAACATGTTTGCTGGGAAACTAAGTGATGTGAGCAGAACTGAGGCCATTTCCTTCTCACGATTCTTCCGATCCATTGCCAGGGTTATCAACCTTTTGATGAAAATAGCATTTAACGATACAGAGGACAAATTATTAGCTGTCTCTAAGCTACTAATCACTTCTGGAATATCACCTGTCAGGAAATATTCGTGTATGATGGTTGTAGCCTTTATCTTGAAAATTCTAGCCGTCTTATCCTCCACTTTGTTATCTGGTTTGAAGTAAATTGGCTTCAGAGAGGAAGCAGACACCCATCCTTCAGATGCTGCCTTTGATATCAAGGACTGCAAGAGATTCCTTGCACTAGGGATGTCAAGCGTTAAGTCATCAATCATTTCAATAAGACGATTTAACCCTTTTGATACCTGGCTGGCATTTATTACCCCTTCTTCAGAAGCCATCTTAAGCAAATTCAAGATAAGCCCCTCAGCTAATCGTCTCTCCATAGCTAAAGTCAGTGCCCGCTTCACTATATCATGGTGGAAGAAAGGAACTTTGAGATCCTTAATACACCTAAGAGCCTCTGCCTTGTCACCACTTGCAATATATTCAATCAGAAGATCATTGATCTTAGTTTTCACATCTTCCACTGTGGTGTTCTTGCTCCCACCCCATTTCCTCAGTATGATCTCCGCATGGAGAGGAGCTGATAAGTAGCCTTTTTCTGCTCTCTTTAACACCTGAATCCCTTTCGAGCCTTCTGTTAAGGTGGTCATCTCTTTCATGAGAAAAGCTGGAGGGAGTATTTCATCGACCACTGCCCGAGCTATGAAGAGAGCAAGAACATCTACAGCATTTGGTATATCTACGGATAAGTCATCTGAAGCTTCAACTAGTTTGCAGAAACCTTTGTAGACTTGGGGAGGATTGATAACTTCGGCATAGAGAGTTGAAAGTAGAACTGCAGCCATTTCTTTCTCTTTATTGTGCCGATCCATGGCTAATGAAACCAGCTTTTTCACGAAATAGTAATGATAGGAAGGTCGACCAAGATCCCTCAGTTCATTTGCAGTCGACATGATGTCATCAGTTGTGAAGTATTCTTCCACAATCACCGTGGCCTTCTTTTTGAACTCTTCAAAATCTGCAGATGCCTTACTAGCACTTGACTGGAAGTTATCCTGCAACATGTTTCCATAAAACATTAGTCAAATTGGAAATATGTAAAATTGGAAATATGTACACATCAATTAAATTAAACTGATTCCGTAAATAAATGAATTAAACACAGATAATAGTTATGTTATCAAACAATGCTTACTGCATTAGCCATGTAATCTACTTTATTTACTTAAGTTCATACTTAGGATTAAAAAATGAAAAAAATATAACAAATCAACTGAGTAATGACAAGAAACCTTTAGAAAATGTTGAGTAGTCAAATCCCGGAATTTGGTTTGCTAGGGCTGATCATTAAAGATCCAAGATGTATATTCCTACTATATTTACTTTTCTTCCATTTTTCTTGATCATGTACAGAGCAATATGTATAATTCAACTTATACTTGTAAGGAAATATATCAGTAATATATCCACTAGGCAATTCTTTGAAAATATAAACTCCACAAAAATGTCAGCACCAAAACTATTGTTATATGCATATAAGACCTTAAAAAATGCCAAAAGGAACAATTATTACAGAGATATAATTGTCCAATAAAATGCCAGAAGATTTGTTATATTTTAGGGTTGGTTCTCATAAATTAACAGGCACAAGGGAATGGGTAATGTGATATCTCTTATCTCTAAAGAACCTACTGGTAGATTAATGAGCCGAATTTAGTTTTAAACGCAACTTCGGTATTATTGGTGTAAGAATTAAGGAATATGTTGAAGTGCAGAATGCCATGAAACTGAAAGTGCAATGCCTTAATATAATTTATAGCCAAGGGATGGGATAAATGCTCTTGTAATATTTTGTATCTATTGTACTTAAAAACAGATTGATAAATACATATCAAACAAAAGCAAAGATATCCAGTTAACAGGTCATATTGCTCAAATGGATAATGCTGGACTGAAGCAAATAGGCCGTATTTATAAGATGCCACGGTGACAAGAATATGGCCAAATCAAAGCAATGAGCATGGTTAAATGAGAACACTAAGGTGGGGTCAACGATTTTATTCCCAAACAGTAGAGATAAGTCTTCATGGAATTGCTTATTGTAGTGGTCAAATTTGACCCCTGCCAGAATCACGACACGTGTCCAGTGGCAGGAATATGGGGAAGCTCTCGGGATCTCCATTCCGAGATCTCAACCACGCCTAAATGCGATGGCAGCCCTTAACCACAGCTCTAAAGCCGTACTGCTTTCCGAAGTCATACAACCACCCAGAGTTGACTCGACATCGGACCGAATGTCCCATCACGTGGCCACTTTATCCATCACCACGTAAAGATCGAGGCGAACTTCTTCGAATCGCAGAATCTGTTACGTGATTCTATCATCTTCCTCGTCCAAAACCACCTTACAGTTAAGCAGAGCAGTTGAAGATAGCAATCAATAAACCTCCAGCACATCAATCCTAACAACCTGAATGTAATCTCAGTGATTACGAGGATCTACCGATTCCAACCGAATAATTGAAGATTTGTATCCATCTATATCCTCTCCACCACCAATATCAGATATAAATACACCTATTTCCGCGAAGAGAAGGGGCCGCTTCTCTAATTCTCAAAGCACATACCACACCACGCTGGCAGTTTTTCTCTATTGATCCATCAACAATGCACTGGCAGTTTCCCTCTGCTGATCTTCTATTCTTATCAACTAATGATTCTCACATCAGAGTGTCTTATGCGGCACCACATCAGTGCTCCTAACCTGAAAGATATTTTTATTTCTCTATGTGCTCTGATATGTTCGATAGGGGGCGTCTAGTTGCTTGTGACGGAGTTTTATCTACCACAAATTAGTGTTTTCATTGAGAGGATTTTATACTCGAGATCTTTCTCCCATCCAACCCAAATACCTATCATTCCGAGAAAGTCTCTCCCCTAACATCGATGGCCCTGAAGAAACCAACGATCGCCCACAACGACGCCTTGTCCAAAGGCAGAACCAACACCGTCGCTGGGGGCACGATCCTCCACACGCCATTGATCACGAGGGCACTGGAGAAGACACTGGCTCCTCATCTCAGAGGGCAGCTGCCAACGCCCGCACGCCGCCACTATACGAAAGCCAAATCCTTCAGATGCTCATAGACATGAAGAAGCAACAGGTCCGGTTAGATCGCGATCGGGAGCAGGCGACTCTCGACTGCGAAAATGCCACCTAGGAGCAAGAGGCACTGAAACAACTCAACGATCAACTTCAAGCGCAGATCGCCACCCTCCAAAGAACCCATATCCACACGCAGCCGGAAAACGAACCTGGAACCAAGGAGACTCGAGTCAACATACCCATCACGAACTTGAGGCGATCCAGACTGACTTCTACCTGCACGAAGACCGCTCCGACGAGGCTAATTCACCTCGTTCCTGAGCGGGAGTTCAACACGACCAGACTTGGAGGAGGATCGAAAAGTTCCTCTACATCCGAACCCTCGACAAGCTGGTCCAAAAATGAATCGAGAAAGCTAAGCTGCAACTCCGTAGCGGACCGAAACAAGCCACTGCTAAGGTCTCCGATTCCTCTCTCTGAAGTAATTCTAGAATGTGAATTCTCAAAAAAAAAATTCATGACTCCGATCATCGACTATTACTCTGAGCTAGCAACCCAATCTAGTACATTAGTCATTTTCGAGGCAAGATGGTGGTCTACTCTCGTATCGGCCCAGTCATGTGCATGAACTTTCCATCCAGTCTGAAAGATGTGGCCTCAGATTAGTTCTACTCTTTACTGCCGCGTTCGCTCCATAATTTCGAGGAAATAATCGAAGCGTTCATCACCCATACGCCTCTCGCCGGGAGGTTAAGAAGAATAACTACCATCTCCTCACTATCAAAATTAGACAAGTCAACAATCTCTATTCGTACATCAGCTACTTTCAAAACCAACTCGTCAAGATTCTCAACTGCGGTGAAGATATTTATGCACTCGCGTTCATCAATGAATTGCAGATTTCTCACCCTTTATAAAAGCACCTGCTGAAGTATGACGTCACTCGAATGAGTGAGGTCCTGTCCAAGCCCAGTCTTACATCCAATTAGAGAAAGCGATGAAGAGCTTCACCAACCAGTCTCTCAAATGCGACAACAACAAAGAGAAGTTGCAACCCGCTTACAAAAGACAAGCGTTCTCAGTTCTCTCACCGAATTCACTCTGAGCCTTCAAAATAGAAGAGCATTACAATCTGCTTAGGCTCTCCATCAATAAAGTGTTCAATGTCATCAAGAACCAACAGTGGGTAAAGCGCCCAAGCCGATCCAATATAACCCTAAACTCCCCAGAGCAAAAGAATATTGTTCTTAACACGACATAAGAGACACCAGATCGTCCACTACAGAAGCCTCCGAAAATATCTCGAAGAACTTCTCTCACAAGGCTCCTTAAAAAATACGTCCTTAACCCCGGGGCAACCTCCGATGTAGGACAGTCAAGCGCTCCACCTCCTACCCAACCGCAACACATGATCACCCAGTATAAAACGATTGAGTGATCCGATCCCTCCAATAAAGATAGAGAGTACCTCCACCAATATCACCCCCTATATTTTCAATTAAATTACATCTATTTTATTTTAATCATCAAATAAATTACATTTTGCTCTTAATCGTTTTAGCTTACTCTGCTGCTGGGATTATCACCTCTCAGAGTCTCGTCAAGTTCGTCGTTCTGTTGATGGGATTATTCCCACTCAGAGATGACTACGAATCTAACTCTAGTGCTGAGATTTTTTCCACTCAGAGTGTAATGCTTACACGCTCTGCTGATGAGATCTCCCCAACTTGGAGACGACAATACGGGCATCTACCTATGGGGTCCCTCTCGATTAGCCTATAGGCAGTCGAAACCCTCTGTTATGGGATTATCCCCCATTCGGAGTCCCTACTATGCTGTTAGGATTACCCCCTCTCAGGTCCCCCAATGTTTACACGTTCCGCTGATGAGATTACCCCCACTCGAAGACGATGACACATCAGCCTACGGTTTTCCCTCGTCTGACCGACAGGCAGATGAGCCGCTGACAATTTGCCTCTTCCAGTGCCACTCCGCTGCTGGGATTAGTCCCTCACTTGAAGTCCAAAGTTTGCTGCTCTGCTGATTGGATTACCCTGACTCAGAGATGATTGCGGATCCACTCTGCTGATGGGACTGTCTCTCACTCAGAGTCTTACCAAGTTTGTTGTTCCGCTGAGGAATTACCCCACTCGGTGACGACTGCGAACCCACTCGCTGCTGGGATTGTCCCCCACTCGGAGTTTAGAGTTCGTCGCTCCGCTGATATCCTGCCACCAGGAATGAGGGTGATGCCAGTCAGAGAGAAAGAGAGTGCTCGATCGACACCGAGGGAGAACCAAGACCCCACTCGGAGATAACTGTGGACTCACTCTGGTGATGAAATTGTCCCTCACTCAAAGTCCTGTCAAGTTTATGACTCTACTAATGGGATTACCTCCACTCGAAAACGATTGCAAACCTACTCTGCTTCGCTGCTGGGATTGTCCCCCCACTCAGAGTACAGAGTTTGTCGCTACGCTGATGGAATTACCTTCGTTTGGAGACGACTGCGTACCCACTCCGCTGCTAGGATTGTTCGCCACTCAGAGTCAGAGTTTGTCGCTGTGCTAATGGGATTACCCTGCTCGGAGATGACTGCGAACTCACTCCGCTGCTAGGATCTCCCCACTCATAGTCTAAAGTTTGCAGGTATCGCAGGTGGGATCACTCCCACTCAGAAACAACAATGCAAACTCGCCAAGGCACTCCGTTCCTAACTAGTCACAGCGGAGATAGAGATCAGCACTCCGAACAGACATGATCATATCTCATCCAAAAGCCTCAAACCAGGCAAGATTCAAACATAACTATTTTCATTCCAAAAATATCCATTATATTTATTGTGTTACATCTAACGAGTATAATACAAAAAAAAATCCTTTACATCTATGTATTTTTGAAAATGAATTCAGATGTTCCCATCCTTCCACCACCGTCAACCCCTCGCTCTGAACTCTGAAAAAACACTTATCGGGGAACATCTACTAGAAGTTACATCTCTTCACCCACATCATCATTCTCCTCACACTTGCAAGAAAAATGAAATGAACACTCAGGAAGCCCTCCAAGAGCGAGACAGCGGCCCGATCAGACTGAAGCCTACAAGATGTTGGCCCAAAAGGTTACACTCTCCATTTATTGAGTTTTGATGATGACAAACCAAATTAGTGCTATTTGGTACTAATGAGTTTGTTTAAGATAAGTTTCAGGTTAGTACCATATTTGGAGGCCATTGCTTAGCTATTGCAACAACTTCTAGGTTTCATGAAGTAAAGAAGGCATATTGCATATCAAGGAAGGAACATAGAAGAAGGGGCGGCTCTAGCAAGGCATAGCATGGCTCAAGACTTGAAGATTGCTCAACAAGATTTGTTTTTAGTTTTATAGGTTTAGAATTTTGTTAAAGAATGATGGATAGGTTTGAAGCTCAATCACACACGTTTTTGCGCACATATTGTTTCTAAGATGATTTTCTATAAAATGTACAAAAATATTTTGATACAAAATCCTCTGCCTACAAATCAATTTTTATGTTTTATACTTAGTACTATTTAAAGATATTTTTCATAAAAATCAAAGTCTTTTCAAAATTGTGTTTTAAACTTAACTTTTGACCTGAGCCGGTCAACCGCACCAGTCGATCGTGCCTGTGTCAGTCTTGTCCGGTCGACCGGACAAGTCGACCGTGGTTCTGGCAGATGCACGTATCAGTGTGCATGTTTGCCGGTCGACCGGCGGTCGACCTGACTGTAGTAGCTTTGCTCTCGGGTTTGTTGGGTCGACCGGGCGGTCGACCGTATGCCTGTAACGGCTCTATTTTTGAATAGGCGGTCGACCGACCGGTCGACCGGACTAGCCGTTGAACAGTAAACGGCTATTTTCTGGGCTGTTTTAAATTTTGTCTTTTTGTGTTTAAAATTAGTTTAAGGGATATATTTCAAACTTAATACTCTCTGATTAATCCTAATTATGTTTTATCCCTAAACCCTAGCCCTCTCCTATAAATAGGGGTGTTTGGGAGAGATTGTTTACAACAATTAATTACAAGAGAAAAATTCCAAAAGTTTCCAAGTTTAAGGCTTTCAAAAGATCTTGATTTTTGTGCTGAAATTCTCTCATTTTCTGAAGTGTTTTTCAAAAGAATTCTCTGATTTCATTTTCTTTTCTCCTTACACACAAGAGCTTCATTCCTACTCATTGTTCTCTAAGGACCTTTTGTAAGGGAAGAGACATTTGAAAGAGAGAGTTTGTGGTCTTTTGACTACTCAGAAATTGCTTGTAATTGAGATTGTGGAGTTGGGTACTCCGGTGTAATTGTGATTTCTTTGTGATAGTGGAAGTAGCTAGAATCCTTCTGGGGAAGGCGGGGAGTAGAGCTGGGTGCTCGAACCTCGATAGCATATCCTTGTGTTTGTGTTTGGTTTACATTCTTGCACTCCTTACTTTACTTTACTTGCACTTATTACTTGCTTATCATCATCATTGCTATTTACTTGCTTTCATTCATCTTGTGAATCTTGTTGGGTGATTGTTACATCTTAATTTTTAATTTGTCCATTGATTAGCATTATCACCTATTCACCCCCCTTCTAGGTGATTTTCAATTGGTATCAGAGATTGGACTCTAGGTTTTGGCTTAACATCCATAGAGAGATCCTTAAAATTTGCTAATCAACATTTTCATTCATACATTCATACACTAGTAAACATGGCCGATAACATTAAAACCCCTCCTAAATTTGATGGACTTAATTTCCCTATTTGGAAGGTTAGGATGACTATATTTTTGCAATCTTTGGGTAGCTTAGTGGCCAAGTCCTTGACCAAACCTTATGTAGCACCCGATAGTGATGAGAGCACTTGGACCGACTTCAACTTTAGAGAATATGAGGCTAACTCCAAGGCCCAAAACTCCCTATTAACCGCCTTGAATGAGGATGACCTTACACGGGTAATTCATTGCCAATCCGCCTATGAGATTTGATAACATTTATTGGTCACACACGAAGGGACTTCACAAGTCAAGAGAGCTAAGATAGATCTCTTGAGGTCCCAATATGAGTCATTTAAAATGATTGATGATGAGTCTATTGACAGTATGATTACAAGATTTACTAAAATCACTAATGGTCTTTCTTCCTTAGGTGATGACATCTCCAACGATCAAAAGGTGCGGAAAGTGATTCGGGCTCTTCCGTCTTCATGGGAGATAAAGGCCACCACCTTAAAAGAATTGAACGACAAGGACGAGATGGACCTCATTAGTCTCATTGGGAACCTAAAGACCCATGAGATGGAGAAGAAGGCAAGAGAAGAGGCCACTACTTCAAAGAAGAAATCCATAACCTTCAAGACTTCATCCACCAATGATGACAATGAAGAAGACGAAGAAGAAGATGAGGAGCTAACTCTACTTGTGCGGACGTCAAGAGGTTGTACCGGAAGAACAAGCTCAACTTCCGGAGAAAATTTGAAGGCAAAGAGGAGAGAAGGATCATTTGCTACAATTGCCGCAAACCCGGACATATCATGGCGGATTGCCCGGAGTTCAAGAAGAAGATGACTTCCTCCTTCAAGCCAAAGAAGCCGGAGGAAAAGAAAGCATACAAGGCAACGTGGGATTCGAAAAGCGAGTCCGAAGAAGAGGTGGATACGGCAAACATGTGTTTCATGGCAAACACTCCAAAGGTAACCTCTCAATCTCTTGATGATGAAGATGATGAATTAAGTAAGGAAGTTCTTGTACATGCTTTTGTTAAACTTTCCGAAACTTATGATAACAAGAAACTTGAATGCTTAAAATTGCAAAAGGAAGTTGCTTTTCTCAAAAATCAACTTGCTATGGTTTCTAAAGAAAAGGATGATATTTCTTCTAATCTTATTTCTATTCAAAATGAGTTTAATGCCTACAAGGTTTCTTGTAAGGAAAATCTCCTATTGTTGATGAAAAAGAAATTTCCTCTTTAAAAACTAAAATGGTTGATTTTGAAAAAGTTTTGAAAGATTGTGCTTTTAACACTAAGAAACTTGAAGAAAAATTTTCTAAAAAACACACCCCTCATGCTAAAGATTCACATGTTAAGTCTACTCATGCTCACACTACACATAACACTTCTCATGCTAGATCTTTTCATGCTCACAATTCCCATGCTCACAAATCACACACTCACTATGCTTTTAAATATGGTAGAGTGTATAGATGCACATATTGTGGTAAGAATGGGCATTTGGCTAAATTTTGTTATGACCAAGTTAATAGATTAAATAATCTTGTTTGGGTTAATGAAACTAACCCTTTAGGACCCAAGAAAATGTGGGTACCAAAATCAAGTCCTAAATTATTTGATGTAGGTACACACCAAGGCTCCAAGACGTAGGGAGCGGTGGTACCTTGATAGTGGTTGTTCAAGACACATGACATGGGACATCAATAACTTCACAACCCTATCAAGGTACATGGAAGGTGGCACCGTCACCTTTGGGGATGACTCCAAAAGAACTATCATCGGTATAGGTAACATTCAAATTGGTGCATCTCCTATTATAGAAAATGTTGTTTTAGTAGATGGTTTAAAACATAATTTGCTTAGCATTAGTCAACTTTGTGACCGTGGACTAAAAGTTGTTTTGATGATTCTTCTTGCAAGATTTTTGATGTTAAATCCGATGTTTGTATTCTTACCGGTTTTCGTGACAATAATGTTTATATCATTGACATGCTTAATTTAGATTGTTCTACTAAATGCTTGAATGCTTTTGATGAAAATTCTTGGCTTTGGCATAGAAGATTAGGACATGCATCTTTTGACCATCTTGCTAGAATTAATTCTAAGGATTTAGTAAAGGGTATACCTTACTTGAAGTTTGAGAAAGACCGCATTTGTGGTGCGTGCCAACTTGGGAAACAAACCAAGTCTTCCTTCAAACCAATTAAGGATATCATGACTACTAGGCCCTTAGAACTAATTCATATGGATCTTTTTGGACCAACACAAACTAAAAGTTTAAATGGTAGTAGATTTGCATTTGTTTTAGTTGATGATTTTTTCCGTTTCACTTGGGTTTTCTTCTTGCAAAATAAAGATCAAATTTTTTCTCATTTCAAAATTTTTCGAAAAAGGGTTGAAAAAGAAAAAGGCTTTTCGATTTTGAGAATAAGGAGTGATAGAGGTGGTGAGTTTGTTAACCAACTCTTCATGACTTATTGTGATGAAAAGGGAATCAAGCATGAAATGTCTTGTCTTAGGACTCCACAACAAAATGGAGTAGTAGAAAGGAAAAATAGAACACTTCAAGAGATGGCTAGGACAATGATAAGTGAATATGACCTCCCTCAATATTTATAGGCCGAGGCCGTAAACACCGCATGCTATATTTCAAATCGTATTTATGTGTGTAAGAATTCTTTCAAAACATCTTTTGAAATGTATCATTCTAGAAAACCTAATGTTGCATATTTTAAAGTTTTTGGATGCAAATGTTTTGTTTTAAATACTAAGGAGAATTTGGGTAAATTTGATGCTAAGGCTTATGAAGCTATCTTTATTGGATATTCTTCTACTAGCAAAGCATATAGAGTATTTAATAGATCTTCACATACTATTAAAGAAACCATGCATGTTAAATTTGAAGAATCTAATGTGTTTGTTGAGAATGTTGTAGAGATTGAACCATTAGGTGAAAACATGGAGAAACTATCCTTGAAGGACTCACCCGCTCAAGAAGAAAAGCAAGAATCAATTGGTGATGTTCAAGAGGATAAAGAGGAAAGCTCTCAACCGCTTCCTAAAGCTTGGAGATACGCTACAAATCATCCTAAGGAGCTCATCTTGGGTGATGCATCTAAAGGAGTCACAACGCGCTCCAAACTCCATGACCTATGTGGTAACTTTGCTTTCATTTCTCATTTTGAACCCAAAGGCATTCTCGAAGCCGAGACGGACCCATATTGGTTGCTTGCCATGCAAGAGGAACTCAATCAATTTGAGCGCAACCAAGTTTGACACCTTGTTCCTAAGCCCCACGATAGACCAATAATTGGTACTAAGTGGATCTTTAGAAACAAGATAGATGAGTCCGGAAATGTCATTAGGAATAAAGGTAGGTTAGTGCCCAAGGTTACACTCAAGTTGAGGGAATTGACTTTGAGGAGACCTTTGCACCCGTAGCACGGCTTGAAGCCATACGGATGACACTAGCTTTTGCATCTTTCAAAAATTTTAAACTTTTTCAAATGGATGTGAAAAGTGCATTTTTGAATGGTTTTATTAATGAAGAAGTTTATGTTTCTCAACCTCCCGGTTTTGTTGATCACGTTCATCCCGATTTTGTTTTTAAACTTGATAAAGCTTTATATGGATTGAAACAAGCTCCTAGAGCTTGGTATGAAAGGCTTTCTAGTTTTCTAATTTCAAATGATTTTGTTAAAGGCAAAGTAGACACAACTCTATTTACTAAGCATGTTGATAATGATATATTAATTGTGCAAATTTATGTAGATGATATAATTTTTGGTTCTACTAATGAGCTTTTATGCAAGGATTTTGAAAAGGTCATGCAACTTGAATTTGAAATGTCTTCAATGGGTGAGCTCAATTTCTTCCTTGGACTCCAAATCAAGCAATTGCAAAACGGGACGTTCATAAGTCAAGCCAAGTACGCAAAGGAACTCGTAAAGAAGTTTGGACTTGAAGGCTCAAAGACTTGCAACACTCCCATGGCAACTACAACCAAGCTTGATAAAGATGACCAAGGTAAAGATGTTGATATTAAATTATATAGAAGCATGATAGGAAGTCTTTTATATTTAACGGCAAGTAGGCCGGATATCGTGTTTAGTGTGTGTCTTTGTGCTAGATTTCAATCGTGTCCTAAAGAGTTCCATCTTATTGCGGTAAAACGCATTATTCGTTATATTAAAGGCACTATTGGGATGGGTCTATGGTATCCGAAAACCGGAGATTTCTCAATGACGAGTTATTCGGATGCCGACTATGCGGGTTGTAGAGTAGATAGAAAGAGTACTAGTGGGACATGTCAATTTCTTGGTAATTGTCTTGTTTCATGGTCCTCTAGGAAACAAAATTCCGTAGCACTCTCAACCGTCGAGGCGGAGTATGTTACCGCGGGGGCTTGTTGTGCACAAGTCCTTTGGATGAAACATACTCTCCTTGATTTTGATTTGCATTTTGATCATATAAAATATTTTGTGATGATACTCGTACTATACACATGACTAAGAATGCAAATCAACATAGTAAGACCAAGCACATTGAGATTAGATATCACTTTCTTAGAGATCATTTTGAGAAAGGAGATATAGATATTGATTATGTTTCTACGGATTTGCAACTAGCCGATATTTTCACTAAACCTCTTGATTTTGCTAGATTTTCGTTTATTTGTGGAGAACTTAATGTTTGTATTATTGATTAAACATGTGATTCCTAACCCTTTTTGATGTATGACAAAAAGGGGGAGAATAAGTTAGTGCATGATAAAAATAAATTTATATGGTCTTGGTTCCATATGAATTTATATGAGTTTATATATGTTTTTGTTGTCTTGTTTTGTTTTCATGCGTTTTGAGAATTCTTGTGTTTAGTTAGTATCAAGAAAATAACATGTGATTTTCATTATTGTTTCAATTGGTTTAAATTGGTATCAAGAGCATATATGTTTTTATGTTTTCAATGAATTCTTGTGTTTTGAGTTTAAATGTTTTCTTTATATAGCATAATTTGAGGGGGAGTTTTCTCCTCCCCTATATTTTTATCTTGTAGCCTATTTATTTTGTCATCATCAAAAAGGGGGAGATTGTTGGCCCAAAAGGTTACACTCTCCATTTATTGAGTTTTGATGATGACAAACCAAATTAGTGCTATTTGGTACTAATGAGTTTGTTTAAGATAAGTTTCACGTTAGTACCATATTTGGAGGCCATTGCTTAGCTATTGCAACAACTTCTAGGTTTCATGAAGCAAAGAAGGCATATTGCATATCAAGGAAGGAACATAGAAGAAGGGGCTCTAGCAAGGCATAGCATGGCTCAAGACTTGAAGATTGCTCAACAAGATTTGTTTTTAGTTTTATAGGTTTAGAATTTTGTTAAAGAATGATGGATAGGTTTGAAGCTCAATCACACACGTTTTTTCGCACATATTGTTTCTAAGATGATTTTCTATAAAATGTACAAAAATATTTTGATACAAAATCCTCTGCCTACAAATCAATTTTTATGTTTTATACTTAGTACTATTTAAAGATATTTTTCATAAAAATCAAAGTCTTTTCAAAATTGTATTTTAAACTTAACTTTGACCTGAGCCGGTCGACCGCACCAGTCGACCGTGCCTGTGTCAGTCTTGTCCGGTCGACCGGACAAGTCGACCGTGGTTCTGGCAGATGCACGTATCAGTGTTCATGTTTGCCGGTCGACCGGGCGGTCGACCTGACTGTAGTAGCTTTGCTCTCGGTTTGTTGGGTTGACCGGGCGGCCGACCGTATGCCTGTAACGGCTCTATTTTTGAATAGGCGGTCGACCGACCGGTCGACCGGACTAGCCGTTGAACAGTAAACGGCTATTTTCTGGGCTGTTTTAAATTTTGTCTTTTTGTGTTTAAAATTAGTTTAAGGGATATATTTCAAACTTAATACTCTCTGATTAATCCTAATTATGTTTTATCCCTAAGCCCTAGACCTCTCCTATAAATAGGGGTGTTTGGGGAGAGATTGTTTACAACAATTAATTACAAGAGAAAAATTCTAAAAGTTTCCAAGTTTAAGGCTTTCAAAAGATCTTGGTTTTTGTGCTGAAATTCTCTCATTTTCTGAAGTGTTTTTCAAAAGAATTCTCTGATTTCATTTTCTTTTCTCCTTGCACACAAGAGCTTCATTCCTACTCATTGTTCTCTAAGGACCTTTTGTAAGGGAAGAGACATTTGAAAGAGAGAGTTTGTGGTCTTTTGACTACTCAGAAATTGCTTGTAATTGAGATTGTGGAGTTGGGTACTCCGGTGTAATTGTGATTTCTTTGTGATAGTGGAAGTAGCTAGAATCCTTTTGGGGAAGGCGGGGAGTAGAGCTGGGTGCTCGAATCTCGATAACATATCCTTGTGTTTGCGTTTGGTTTACATTCTTGCACTCCTTACTTTACTTTACTTGCACTTATTACTTGCTTATCATCATCATTGCTATATTTACTTGCTTTCATTCATCTTGTGAATCTTGTTGGGTGATTGTTACATCTTAATTTTTAATTTGTCCATTGATTAACATTATCACCTATTCACCCCCCTCTAGGTGATTTTCACAAGACACACAAGAAGGTGATCGTATCACATCACCTCTGAGATGTTCTGCGAGAGAGCTTCGAACTCTAGGAAGAGGAGTGATTCATCAGCCTATCCAGCCGATAAGCTCATTTTGAACCCAAAGGCATTCTCGAAGCCGAGACGGACCCATATTGGTTGCTTGCCATGCCAGAGGAACTCAATCAATTTGAGCGCAACCAAGTTTGGCACCTTGTTCCTAAGCCCCACGATAGACCAATAATTGGTACTAAGTGGATCTTTAGAAACAAGATGGATGAGTCCGGAAATGTCATTAGGAATAAAGGTAGGTTAGTGCCCAAGGTTACACTCAAGTTGAGGGAATTGACTTTGAGGAGACCTTTGCACCCGTAGCACGGCTTGAAGCCATACGGATGACACTAGCTTTTGCATCTTTCAAAAATTTTAAACTTTTTCAAATGGATGTGAAAAGTGCATTTTGAATGGTTTTATTATGAAGAAGTTTATGTTTCTCAACCTCCCGGTTTTGTTGATCATGTTCATCCCGATTTTATTTTTAAACTTGATAAAGCTTTATATGGATTGAAACAAGCTCCTAGAGCTTGGTATGAAAGGCTTTCTAGTTTTCTAATTTCAAATGATTTTGTTAAAGGCAAAGTAGACACAACTCTATTTACTAAGCATGTTGATAATGATATATTAATTGTGCAAATTTATGTAGATGATATAATTTTTGGTTCTACTAATGAGCTTTTATGCAAGGATTTTGAAAAGGTCATGCAACTTGAATTTGAAATGTCTTCAATGGGTGAGCTCAATTTCTTCCTTGGACTCCAAATCAAGCAATTGCAAAACGGGACGTTCATAAGTCAAGCCAAGTACGCAAAGGAACTCGTAAAGAAGTTTGGACTTGAAGGCTCAAAGACTTGCAACACTCCCATGGCAACTACAACCAAGCTTGATAAAGATGACCAAGGTAAAGATGTTGATATTAAATTATATAGAAGCATGATAGGAAGTCTTTTATATTTAACGGCAAATAGGCGGATATCGTGTTTAGTGTGTGTCTTTGTGCTAGATTTCAATCGTGTCCTAAAGAGTCCCATCTTATTGCGGTAAAACGCATTATTCGTTATATTAAGGGCACTATTGGGATGGGTCTATGGTATCCGAAAACCGGATATTTCTCAATGACGAGTTATTCGGATGCCGACTATGCGGGTTGTAGAGTAGATAGAAAGAGTACTAGTGGGACATGTCAATTTCTTGGTAATTGTCTTGTTTCATGGTCCTCTAGGAAACAAAATTCCGTAGCACTCTCAACCGTCGAGGCGGAGTATGTTGCCGCGGGGGCTTGTTGTGCACAAGTCTTTTGGATGAAACATACTCTCCTTGATTTTGATTTGCATTTTGATCATATAAAATATTTTGTGATGATACTCGTACTATACACATGACTAAGAATGCAAATCAACATAGTAAGACCAAGCACATTGAGATTAGATATCACTTTCTTAGAGATCATTTGAGAAAGGAGATATAGATATTGATTATGTTTCTACGGATTTGCAACTAGCCGATATTTTTACTAAACCTCTTGATTTTGCTAGATTTTCGTTTATTTGTGGAGAACTTAATGTTTGTATTATTGATTAAACATGTGATTCCTAACCCTTTTTGATGTATGACAAAAAGGGAGAGAATAAGTTAGTGCATGATAAAAATAAATTTATATGGTCTTGGTTCCATATGAGTTTATATGAGTTTATATATGTTTTTGTTGTCTTGTTTTGTTTTCATGCGTTTTGAGAATTCTTGTGTTTTGTTAGTATCAAGAAAATAACATGTGATTTTCATTATTGTTTCAATTGGTTTAAATTGGTATCAAGAGCATATATATTTTTATGTTTTCAATGAATTCTTGTGTTTTGAGTTTAAATGTTTTCTTTATATAGCATAATTTGAGGGGGAGTTTTCTCCTCCCCTATATTTTTATCTTGTAGCCTATTTATTTTGTCATCATCAAAAAGGGGGAGATTGTTGGCCCAAAAGGTTACACTCTCCATTTATTGAGTTTTGATGATGACAAACCAAATTAGTGCTATTTGGTACTAATGAGTTTGTTTAAGATAAGTTTCACGTTAGTACCATATTTGGAGGCCATTGCTTAGCTATTGCAACAACTTCTAGGTTTCATGAAGTAAAGAAGGCATATTGCATATCAAGGAAGGAACATAAAAGAAGGGCTCTAGCAAGGCATAGCATGGCTCAAGACTTGAAGATTGCTCAACAAGATTTGTTTTTAGTTTTATAGGTTTAGAATTTTGTTAAAGAATGATGGATAGGTTTGAAGCTCAATCACACACGTTTTTGCGCACATATTGTTTCTAAGATGATTTTCTATAAAATGTACAAAAATATTTTGATACAAAATCCTCTGCCTACAAATCAATTTTTATGTTTTATACTTAGTACTATTTAAAGATATTTTTCATAAAAATCAAAGTCTTTTCAAAATTGTGTTTTAAACTTAATTTTGACCTGAGCCGGTCGACCGCACCAGTCGACCGTGCCTGTGTCAGTCTTGTCCGGTCGACCGGACAAGTCGACCGTGGTTCTGGCAGATGCACGTATCAGTGTGCATGTTTGCCGGTCGACCGGGCGGTCGACCTGACTGTAGTAGCTTTGCTCTCGGGTTTGTTGGGTCGACCGGGCGGTCGACCGTATGCCTGTAACGGCTCTATTTTTGAATAGGCGGTCGACCGACCGGTCGACCGGACTAGCCGTTGAACAGTAAACGGCTATTTTCTGGGCTGTTTTAAATTTTGTCTTTTTGTGTTTAAAATTAGTTTAAGGGATATATTTCAAACTTAATACTCTCTGATTAATCCTAATTATGTTTTATCCCTAAACCTAGCCCTCTCCTATAAATAGGGGTGTTTGGGGAGAGATTGTTTACAACAATTAATTACAAGAGAAAAATTCCAAAAGTTTCCAAGTTTAAGGCTTTCAAAGGATCTTGGTTTTTGTGCTGAAATTCTCTCATTTTCTGAAGTGTTTTTCAAAAGAATTCTCTGATTTCATTTTCTTTTCTCCTTACACACAAGAGCTTCATTCCTACTCATTGTTCTCTAAGGACCTTTTGTAAGGGAAGAGACATTTGAAAGAGAGAGTTTGTGGTCTTTTGACTACTCAGAAATTGCTTGTAATTGAGATTGTGGAGTTGGGTACTCCGGTGTAATTGTGATTTCTTTGTGATAGTGGAAGTAGCTAGAATCCTTCTGGGGAAGGCGGGGAGTAGAGCTGGGTGCTCGAACCTCGATAACATATCCTTGTGTTTGCGTTTGGTTTACATTCTTGCACTCCTTACTTTACTTTACTTGCACTTATTACTTGCTTATCATCATCATTGCTATATTTACTTGCTTTCATTCATCTTGTGAATCTTGTTGGGTGATTGTTACATCTAATTTTTAATTTGTCCATTGATTAGCATTATCACCTATTCACCCCTCTCTAGGTGATTTTCACAAGACACACAAGAAGGTGATCGTATCACATCACCTCTGAGGTGTTCTGCGAGAGAGCTTCGAACTCTAGGAAGAGGAGTAATTCATCAGCCTATCCAGCCGATAAGCTCATTCTCCTTCTTCCTCATACATGTCATAAGAAAAGAGCTTCTAAGACTCAACATCGAAGCTTGCTTGCTCAAGATTGAGCGAATTAAAAATCATATATCGATTGGGTTGAAGAAAGAATCCTACCTGCGACCCTTGACGACAACACCCTGTCACGACAACTAATGCATCGTAACAGGTCCTTTACGGTTAGTAACGCGACACACTAACCATATTTCTAGAGAGAAAGAGTCTGCCCATCATTCTCCACTTGTCCCCTCTCCTTTTCTTTCCTCCATCTGATGAAAATGAAGAAAGAAAGCATGGTAGACCGTCGAAGGAAGAAGCTCAACGAAGTCATGAGTTTTTGTGAATTTTCAAAAAGCTTAAAGAAGTTGAAGATGATCTCCTTTCTTCCAGATATCCTCCATTTTATAGACGGAAGAATGAGTTCATCGCCATCAATGTGAATCTTGAAAATACGCGAGCCCCTGAAAAGTTATTCCACAAGCCGAAAAGATCGCCTAATTTAAGAGATGGAAAGCTAACCATCGCCATTAAGCCATTATAACACTAAGAATCAAATCGGTGCTTATAATGACATCAGGGTTTGAATTGACGTCTAACATGACTAAGTGACAGCTGGCCTCCAGAGGAGACACCTCATTAAATGCCAAAGATCATCTATGATGTAGAGAGATACTCTGAACGATCTCCTGACTTTTCAGCACCAAGACAAACAAAAAGGCACCTAGCAGACTCTGCATCCTCAATTTTCGTCTGCGGGCTCTGACAAGTGTGGAAGCGAAGGAGACATCTGTAGTGGTCAAAATTTGAGCCCTGTCAGATTCACGATACATGTTCAGTAGCAGGAACATAGAAAAGCTCTCAGGATCCCCATTCCAGAATCTCAACCACGCCTTAATCCGACGATAGCCCTCAACCACAGCTCCGAAATCATACTGCCTTCTAAAGACATCTCTTACACCGGAGTACGAAATAATACCACCCACAGTCGACTCAATTCCAGACCGAATGCCCCGCCATGTAGCAACTTTATCCATCACCACATACAAATCAAGGCGAACTTCTTCGAATCGCGGAATATGTACGTGATTCTATCATCTTCCTCGTCCAAAAATCACCTTACAGCTAAGCAGAGTAGTTGAAAATACTAATTAATAAACCTTCAACACATCAATCCTAACAACTCGGATGCAATCTCAGCAGTTACGAGGATCTGTAAATTGAAACTGAATAGTTGAAGATCTGTATTTATCCATATCCTATCCACCGCCAATATCACGTATAAGTACACTTCTTCTTCTGAAGAGAAACTGATCACTTTTCTAATCTTCAGAGCGCATATCACACCACGCTGGCAGTTGCTCTCTGCTAGTCCAACACCACTATACCGACAGTTTTTCTTTGTCGGTCATCCCTCCTTATCAACTATTGATTCTCATGCCCGAGGGTTTTAGGCCGGCACCACATCGGTACTCCTAAGTGTCTTCTTTCTCTGTGTGCTCTAACATGTTCGATAAGGGGCGTCTGTTACTTGTGATGGAGTTTTATCCACCACACTTATGCATTAAAATAGAATAGCATTGTTTGTCCTCTATGTAGTCTGATACTAATATAACTTGAAGATGCAAATTTTTGAAGCTACAAATCAAAGGAATTCTTCTCCTACACTTCAACTAAACAAATCTTAACTGCCTATCTTTATTCAACTCATAGATATCTCAAGTATACTAATTCTACAACAATTTAGTTTGAACAAAATTAAAAAGAAAGATGGATAAGTCTAGAGTCTGAATCTCCGAGACAATAACAATAAAAAATTAAGTTGATTTTTTTTAATGTTCTATTTTGGTGGTGGTTTTATTGGAGCTTGTGTAGGCTATAAGGTAAGAAGGGATATAAGAGGGTCAAATTCGAACAGATACCTGAGAGCTATCATAATTTGGATCATTAGGATCAAAATGATAATCATCTTCCCCATCAAGCAAAGCTCCCCATGTTCCTTTTCCACCTGAGCCACCTGTAGAAAGATTGCAATATTCAATAACTCTAGAATGGGTAAAAGCTTCATAATAAGTAAGTGTTGTCAGATAATGGATTCATTAATTAACTCAATATAGCTTCTGAACCTAAATTTCCTTTCCAGAATTGTAAATGAAGTGCAAAGCAATCAGTGTGTATTAGGAACATACATATGGGCTGCAATAAATGAAGCAGCAGAAAATATAAATGCTTATGCCAATAATAATAATAATAATAATAATAATAATAATAATAATAATAATAAATAACAGTTACCACACCGAGAACTGTTCTATACAAGGTTATGTGAAACAGGGAAGGGAAACAATAACATACCCTTTTTAGGACGGCCATCTCTTCCTGAGAGTGAATGCCTGTTATGCTTCACTGGACTTCCTTTGTTGGGACTGTGCTTCCCACGATGTGTCCTAGGGGATCTTGGGGATATCGGAGACTCTGGAGATGTAATTTCCAAAAGGGAGACAGAAGTTGTATCTGCACTTTCTGTAACAGCTTTAAGCCATTCCCGATGCTCCTCCAATACAAAGCCATCATTAAGCTCCATAGTGCAACTCAATAACAAATTCAACTCACTGATTCCAAGCCACATATAGAAGAATTCTTTTGCAAAATTTAAAGAATGCTGACATGCCTAAAAAGCTTTGCAATTTCCAGAAGAACAAGGTGCCCAGATCAACCATGGTGCTCTGTCATCGGTCGTTACAAACACTCAGATTACCATTAATTAGGAACCTGAAAATTTTAATAAATCATCGGTTACATGTTTCTAGGAAAATGTGACAATTTCCAGATTAACAGACTGAAATCAGAAAGGGATAAAAAAGAAATGACAACGAAAGAATGGTGCATCCACAATAGTTCATTCTCGAAATGTGTACTGATACTGAGGCACTTCAATATTAGATTTTTTTTCTTGACATACTAACACTGGGAAACTTGGACTTGAAGACACTTCATGGAGACTTCAATGAAACATAAGTTATAAGACTCACAACATTATGAATTTATGATACTAGTTCTCTCAAAAAAAATGATAATTTTATCATGCTGTTGGAATGAAGGCGCTTTTTTATGAAAGATGCCAGGCCAAGATTGTACTATGTAAAGGTCTAAGTTTATTTAACTGAACAATGGACCATCCAGTTTCCTAGATTACTCATATGCATAACAAAAAAAATAAATGCAAGTCCCAATTTGGGTATTGGAAGATTCAGGTATCACACACTTTGTTTTGGTGGTTCATTATGCTTGATTAGTATTTTAATACAGCATTCAGAAAATAAAGAAAGTGTTAAACAAAAAAGAAATGGAAGAAGGATGAAGAAAAGATCTGAAAGAGGAAACTAAGAAATAATACCTTTGTTCAATATTTGAACTTATATATTGCAAAAAAGGCGTGAAATTTGGGTGGGTGGGTGGGTTTGGGGGGAACCTCCATGTTGTGTCGTTCCATTTTCATAACATAATACTTGTATGAGTCAAATAATGCACTTTACACTTGTTTCTTTATGGTGTTACAGGCCATAAAAAGGATCGGCACCCACTCCACTATGGCTAGAATGAATATAATTCTGCAACTCCTGACTCCCCTCACCAAAATGTCATAAGATCCATGAGATCTCTAGCTCTCTCTCAAACATTGTTTCCAATTATTTTACCTTACCTTTCTACTTGTTTTATCCAACTAAACCATTGCTTGAATTAGAAGTCTTGGAATTTCTATTTGTAATATCCTAATCCAATCAAATATGCCAAAAATATCTCAATCAAATATTACATCTAATCTTGATGTGTTCCAACAAGTAATAACCCCCAGCTCTTGTTCTTCCTACCATTCCTCAAATTGTGCTCCATGGTCGATCGACTCACACTCTCTTAAGGAGGCTGAAAAGAGGATGGAAGTAATGATCCCCTTCATGATACTAAACCGTTTGCAAGAGGTCCTGTAAATCAAAATTGAGAATTATTCTAAAACTTCTAAAGTTTTCCAATAAGCGTGTGCCGTTTCGTGTTCAAAATTTGGACGGTCAGAACTATCTCCACCTTTAGATGGTGAAATGCTATATTACACCATATATAGTCAAATTTTACAACAAACTAAGTTCTCAAGTATTTTATTCATTATATGATCTTCAATTCTTTTCTGAATATAAATATATAAATTGAAAAGTGCCTTTTTAAGATTCATTTAAAAGGAGATCTCTCTGATGCATTCAGTGACGAGCATCCAAGAACTCACCAATCAAAAAGAAAAGATGTTAGAGATCAAAAACTTTGAGAAAGAAAGAATCAAAGATCAAATTCTGGTGTCAACATTGACACATCACCAATCAAAGCCAAGCAAAAGACAACCAACCGCCATTATCACCAAAAACTTCCCAATTACGCTCAAATTGCACGTAAAAAAGAAATGAAATGAAAACAGCATCGAAATCAAAGAAAAGACTATCGAAATGGTACCAAATTTAGATCTGTCTCTAGATCTGGATTCCTCCCAAAACCTCAGGCTTCCGTCCTTCTCCGATCCCTAATTCTCCCAGGGATTTTGAGAGACGAGAGCAAAAGAGGAATAAAAAAGAGAGTTCTATTTAGAGAGAGAGAGAGAGTATTGGGCTCTTTCAAAAGTTCGGAGTTAGAGAGAGAAAGAGTCGGCGATTTTCGGGGGAGAAAGAGGAAGAGGCCTCACGGTGGGGGCCCACTACTCCTCGAACAAGAAAGGGTGTTTTTTGTAAATTTTTTTTGCCACATCTCTGTCCTATTACTTTTCAGTGAGCCGTTACGATGTGGCCAAGGCGGGAACTTCCTCGTCATTTTTATTTTATTTTATTTTATTTTATTTTATTTGTGAACTTTAATCAAAGCACGTGACTGCCACATCTCCGTAGAGATTAACACTAATAAAGAGGTTAAATACATATTTTTTTTTAATATTCTAAGAGAGTTAACAAAATGCCTACGATTTAGATACGATAAGAAAAACATTGGTTATCAATATTTATTATGAGTTCGTTAAATGTTTAAACCCTGGACTATTGCACCAAAGGTGAAAGCCCTCAAAACTCTCATGTCAAAATGTGAAGTGTTGCTCAAACAAAAAACTTAGCAAGAGATTCTCGTAGATGTTTGTTGTCCTTCGTATACAAAACAGTAGGAGGTAGTTCGATTAAAAGGCAAAATGAAGTCTCCGCTCTCTTTCGGCCCTGTGGGCCGTCATCGGAGATACCGAACAAAAAGTCTCATAATTTGGGCCCAACAAAAATCGTACAAGTGTTCGCACATTTGATGGGCCGGATCAGGCCCATAATTAATTAAGGGCATTTCGCCGGATGGGGCCCCACATTGTAGTGAGAACATGGTCCCCAGGCTAACAGGCCTTCAGTGATTACCGAATATAATATCATAGGCTTCATCTGGCGGCCCGCTTCGTCACACGTGCAGAGCACGTGTGGGGCACCAGAGATTTAAAAACGACACGGTTCTTTGCTTTGTTTGCTGGGCTCTTTCATGGTGATCACGGTTCTCGGTCAATCTTCGCCCATGGCTGCCGATCTCAGAGTTCAAGGTTTTGGGTTAAGATTTTATTTTATTTTTATATGTTTTTTACTTTCTTTTTTCGCCCTAATTCTCTGAACTATTTATTTAACTTGATCTATCTGAATTTTGATTGATCTCTCTGATTAAATTCCTGTCAGTTTTTTTTTCTGGGGCTATTTCTAATTGTTCTTCTCTTTGTGTAGAAATTCTAAATTGGGTGGTGTGGATTCATTAATTCTCTCGTAATTTAATTTTTGAGATTTAATTAGTATGTGGGAAATTTGCAGGATTAGCAATTGTGATCATGGGTGTCAGTGGCTCAGGCAAATCGTAAGCCTCTCTTGTTTTGCTGCTCCTTTTTGGGTACTTTGGTTGATTAATTTTAATTGCCTAACAAGATTAGATTGAGAAACAAAATATGGATGTTATTTTGATACAAAGAATGTGGAGGTTGAAAAGAAGATGTAAAGATTAGATGAGTGAAAATTCTCTAAACTCAATAGAATTTACTTATTTATTCTAGTTGTGCATCTCATTGGAGATAGACTATCCTTTCAAAAGGATTTGATCCCGAATCCTTCCCACTCAAATTCAACCCTCCAACATTTGAATACAAGATCCACTCCGTTGAAGTTGATCTATACTATTTCAAGTATCTATAAACCAAAAATCAAGTGTTTTAAATACTTTTTGCCCATCCATCAAGTAGGGAAAAAACGGACGGCCTAAATAGTGAGTTGGTTAGTTTAACGGTGTAGAACATTTGAAATCTAACAAAAATTAGTTTATAGGGGTTTTTAAATGTTTAGATCATAATGAAATGGCCGGATCGAGAATTTGTATGTCTAAAGACATAGATCTAACCAACTCACTACTTTCGGCCGTCCATTTTGCGTCGCTTGATGGATGGGCAAAAAGTATTTAAAATACTTGATTTTTGGTTTATAGATACTTGAAATAGTATAGATCAACTTCAACGGAGTGGATCTTTTATTCGAATGTTGGAGGGTTGAATTTGAGTGGGTCTTTTATTCGAATGTTGGAGGGTTGAATTTGAGTGGGAAGGATCCGGGATCAAATCCTTTTGAAAGGATACAAGTCTATCTCGTGCAAATTGTGCATATGTAATACAGAAACTATAGCTAGTTTCACTTGTTTTTTGGTATCTTCTCTTCTCTTTATTGAGATTGTGCTCCATATCTGATCTGACCCATCTCATTGAGAGACAAGGTTTGGCTTGGCTTGCTGTGGGTGCATGAGATATGATGATAGTGTGTAGGCTGAAATTTTCAGATGAACTTTGTAAACATATTAATGACAGTAATGACATCTTGATTCTCCAGTTGTTGCTACTCTTTTCCTGCATCAATCATGAATAAAATTTTATGACTGCTTCAAATCTAAAAGTTCCTTTGTAACATTTACAGAACAGTTGCCCAGATGCTCGCAGAATCGCTAGGTTGCGGCTTTTTCGAAGCAGATGATTTCCACTCGCAGGCAAACAAAGGTACTTCCTACTCAATGCTTCCACATTCTTACAATATCTCGAACCAATCCCTTTCAATTGTTGCATATGATGCAGAGAAGATGAGAAATGGGATTCCACTCTCAGACGAAGACCGGGTTCCATGGCTTGAAGCACTTTGTGATGCAATCAGGAAGAAGATCAGCAACGGCGAGACTGTAACTCTCACCTGCTCCGCTCTGCAAGTGAAGTACAGAGAGATCCTCAGGTCTGCAGATCCAAACTACAAGCCCGGGACTACAACAACTGCAGCGTGAAATTTGTTTGCCTAAAGGCACCAAAAGAAGTAATCGCTGACAGAATCAGGCGAAGATCGTTGGAAGGGAAGCATTTCATGCCGGCATCCCTGCTACAGTCTCAACTGGACCTGCTTCAGGTCGACGAGGCAGAAGGGATAACCATGGTGGATGCAACTGCAAGCTTTGCATCAATCTTGGATGCCATACTAGCTTCCTTCAGTGCTAATAAATTGAAACTCTAGTTGATGCATCTGATGCAGAGATGTACACAAGCCATTGTATTTGTATCAAACTGAGCCTTGCAGCCTTGCATATCTCAATTCAATCTCAATTGAAATTTCCACACAGCAAAAATAACCAACAGCACCGATAAATTCTTGGAGATGAAACTTGGTAGCAACCACAAGATGGAGCACTGCCCTCCTTATCATACACTCAGAAAAACTCTAATTACAATAGAGATCAGTTCAGAAGCCACAATGGTCTTTTAAGGTTCAAATGATGTCATATATACAGATTCTGATGGCAATATTTTTACATGCAGAATGGCCCGACGAAAGAACATTGATGTGCTCATAGACAATTGAGCGAAACTCTGGTCAGGGATATTGCTGCCTGTTGTAAGTGTCCTCGTGGACAAACACCGGTTGAGCAGTTTGTGGTGGGATCTGCGGCTGGCCCATTGCGATACCTTGGTTCTGCGGTTGCGACCCCCAAGGCTGGGGGCTACTGTTCTTGGATGAAGAGAGAGCAACGTAGTAAACTATCCCGAGAGCCACACTGGCGAGTGAGAGAACTGCTCCTCCTGAAAACACTCCAGGCTTGACGACATAGCAGTAGCCACCAAAGTACATATTTTGCTCACCTCGTTGGTCATTCAGTGCAGCACCCATCAGCAATAGGAGGAATGCAATTATGAATGTAATCCTGAACATGATGAAAACCAAAGAGTTGAGAGAAGTCGCCCAGAAATCAAAATAATTACAATTTGATAAACAAGGGTTTGGTGTAAAATAATGGGTGTGATAGGCTTAGATATAAAAATTAAGGGAAAATAGTTAAGGACGAGATTTTGAAATTCATGAAGATAAATTAAAACAAGGTGTGTGACATGGTCTCTGACGAAACAAAGTAGCATAACAATCCAAACAATTATTTTAAAGTCTCATTAATAGACCATACATGCTCCATGATTAAGACAGAGATCAAGGTTAACCGATCACTGCAAAGGGGAAAAAATACTTTGTCTAATCTTTCATGCAATGATATAATATGAGTTGGATCACAATCACCTTCACTTTAGATAGAAAAAGAAACTAGGGTTTTGGAAAAGAAATAGAAAAAGGAAATTAAGGTTTGAGGAAAAAAATAAGAATTGGATAAATTTGAGCTTCACCCCCCTTACAACAGATTGAGATTGATACCCCTTACACCACTCTCAAGATCTCAAGTCTCAAGAATTTAAGTGAAATTTTTTATTCATTCTTTCAATACCAATAAGAAAAGTCTTAAGGCGTATGTTATAAGTTTTACAAAAATCAACTCTCATAATATAACTGATGTGGTACTAAAACTAATAACCGAAATGGTACTAAAACTAACACAAAAAAACTAAAAAAGCAAAAATGCAATAAAAAAATACATAAAGACTACTTGAACTGCTCGAACAAAATTGAAACAACTCAGTAATATATGTGCCGAGGTCGTGGCTAGATATCTCCATCATTCTTTACGGGTGGAAAAAGAGTCGATCCCGGCGAGTCTAATGTAGAAATGCTTTCGTATCGCTCCACAGCGTCCGAGTCAATCCATGCATCATCAGTCAGCGCTTTTTCTTTCCACCGGACCAGATATCTTTGAATTCCACCATCACTGGTGGAGATAATCTCATCATTCAAGATTTTATCGACTTTATCTGTTGTATGAGGTAAAATATATTGGAATTGAGAAAGGGAAAGACTCTCAAAAATAAGCTCAAGAGAAGGTGCTCATCAACCAGTAGGACAAAATTAAGACCCTTATAATCCAATAAGTCTTTAACATTAAGAGTGGAACTGATACCAAAATCTATAACATAAACATTATCATTCATTTATTCAAGATTTGAAATGGATCAGCACTATAAGCATGCAATTGTTTAACAACCTCACAAACATTAAAAGTTTGTAATCTATTTCTAAAACCAGCTCGTAGCTCACAATTGGCATTGTTTCGTGCAATCTTATCACTGATTTTTTGTGTAATTCGTGCACATGTGATACAACAGATTATGCAGGTAATGCTGCACTCAGAAACTTTACAGTGATAAACTATGGGGATAAGATCTGTGAGTTGTTTAGGCCCTAAACCATAAACAATTTCATCATGAGGGCTTTCATCTATTGTCCTATTAACAATGAGTTTTCGACAACTTTAGCACTGTACAACTTAAAATCAACTTGCCTTTTGAGCTCTAAATGCTCTGTGGGATTCACTCAGTAATGTGACAAGTTGAGAAGACTTGCTCTCAGAACTAAGCCAATAGCTTGTTTCCTAAGAGTTTTCGAAAGACCTAACATAACGTCCATACTAATATTCTTCTATGGGTAGTGTGAAACCGATAGTGAAATATTAGTGGATGATGAAGCAAAAGAGGAAGGGATGGTGTTGGCAGTAGAGGAAGAAGGAATTGGCGACCAGAGCAGACAATGACAGTAAGGTCGGTAGTAGAGGAGGAAGGGGTGGCAACCAGAACATGTCACGACACGAGGGGAAAAGGAGGGAGCAACAATAAGTGGCGTAGTAAAAGGTGGAGTTGGCACCAGAGCCAAGGAAAAGAAAGAACAGTCGTTAATTATGTCAGCAACAGCAGGGACAACAGTTGCGGTAGCCGGGAGAACACTAAACTCCTTAATCACGAGAGTGATTTTCAAAGAAATAGCGGTTTCAGACTCAGGGGTTACAATGAGAACTCCATTAATAGAGACAATCATAACAGGATTAGTGCAGTCGACAGCTATATGTCCAAATCTTTGGCACTGATTACATCTATCACCTGTATTAATCTTGAAAATTTTCTTTTTAGGACCTTTTGTTCTGTTATCTATTTTGGCGTTCTTCTCCTTAACATCATTTCTAAGTAGGTGTGAAAAGTTACTAGACCTATGAGGCTGGATAGGTGGGGAAGGTCTAGACACTGATGTTTTTTTTAGATCAGTAGCGAGTTGGAAATCACGCTGGCATATGGTTGCGCTATTGGGTGTGTGATCGTAGGTTGTTTACTAGCTGGAGCATCGCTTTTTATTTTTTGGATTGTGGTGTCAAAAGATTAGACCATGTTATTAAGCTCAGCCAGCATGATGTTGAGTTTTGGGGCAACTTGAGCTTCCTCAGCCGGATCCATCAGAGTGACGGGGGATTAACTAAACTCTCCTAAAGGTAAGAGAAGACACGATCATAAATAAAATGTTGAACTATTTTTTGTATTTTGTATTTTATATTTTTTTATTTTTAAATAAGGTTCTAGATTCTAAATGCAAATAAAAGTGTCTAAGATGCAATTCCACCTAATTATGAAGTGAAACGTGTTCGAGTATTTGGAAAACAACGATAATATCACTAAACTCACGCTTCACCAACAAATTACGATCGCTGGGTAGAAAGGATTAAAACTAATAACGCTAGCAAATTGTTGATCAAAGTAACATGCGTAGACCAATCAATTCTCAATTCAAGAATAAATTAATAGAAATATTTATGCTGCACAAGTAAGTTCTACCATCAATAACAAACTAGTGTATCACAGGAAAGCAGAATCATACAATCTTACTTATATTTGGTGGACAACAGTCAAATCGATAACAACTAAGAGATGAATTATCAAATCCAAAATAACTGATTGGAATCGTCTACTGAAGATCATGTCGATCCTAGTGTCCTTATGATGGTTGTGGATGTGTAGTTTTATCTTTCACGAGTCCAGCCCTTGAAAACAGCTCGAATCAGACTTGAGACACCCAAAATAGACTCGAATCAGACTTTGAACTAATCTGCTGAGTCGGTCCGGGGACCGAGTCAACTCAGTCAGCTCGAGTCTGAGCTGGCGGCTTGGGTCGGCTTGTCGAGCTGGTGATGTCAGCTTCTTGAGCCGGCTAAAGGTCGGGTCGAGACCTCGAAAATGGCTCAGATCTTAGTCATTCACCCTCTTTTGATTCCAGAAAGTTTTGGCCAAGGTCTGGAGGTCGCGGTGTCACAGATAAGGCGGTGAGGGTAGGCAAGAGTCGCCACGGCGAAGACGTGCTGGCAGTGGCGTAGCCAGGATTTCAAAGTTGAGGGGCATAAAATAACATGCAATAATATCAAAATTGTAAGGATATTTAATACTAATAATAATGATTTTCTTTCTAAAATACTAGGAGAAAGGGAGGGATCTCAAATTGAAATCTCTCAACCAATATTCTATTGCATAAAAGTGATTGTTACAGTATGAAACTGCACATCCAACTCCAAAAGTATAACTTGCAAATCAACTACTTACATATTAAAGAAAACAAAATCCAATCAATGTGTCTCTGTTTTAACGAAGGTTCAGATTCTTTGTCAATTGTTGAAGTGTTTGGGCACTTGGGCGCAAGTTGATTAACACTTTCTCCCATACTTGAACTTTCATTTGGTTTTGATTTTCTTATAAGAAATTTGTCCATTCCTACAAACATATCATATGTGTTCTCAATTTCATGGTTGTTATCTCATAATCCAAACATAAGCATAATGAAAATATGAAATTTACTATTGATAATCAATTCAATAACTTCAAGAAATAAAAAACACTTCAATTAGAAGCATGGTACTTACTATAAACTGTGTCTATGAATGGTAGACTCTTCTCCGCCTCCTAAAAGGAGATCCCTCTGCAAATAAAGTATGCAATGCAACATCAGTTTTCAAATTGCGCAGACACATATGATTTATTCAAACCATGCACACCACTTGACAAATCCCCTTGTCAAATGTGTACACCTTCTCTTACAATCAAGAGAACAAACACCACCTGTACAACTTTCTTCTACACCAAGAAGACACCTGTGTACAATGATTTCTTTGATGATTACAACACTTCCTATAAGCCTTGGTACAATATGTGAACGCGGACAAGGTCTAGTATAGAAGAAACTTCAGAGAACTTCACTATAGAATTGGATTTTGGTGAAGAACTGAAGTGGGAACAGTTTTCAGGAATTGGCAGAATTTTGTGGTTGAAAACTAAAGATTAAGATTAGTATATAGCCTTTAGATTAACAACCCTATATATAGCTGCACTCTAGGATTATTTAGGGTAGTTATAGGTGCAATTCAAAAGTTTAAAACGTTGGAAAACGTTGCACAAAAGACCAGATAACAGAAACTGTCCAACAGTCAGAAACTGACTATAGTCGACTTGCCTTTTGAGTTAGTCGACTAGTCTAGGCAAATTTCCAAAGAGTAGTCGACTACTATTGGGTATTAGTCGACTAGGTCAAGATAAGCTCAAGTGACAGGTTTCTGGATAACTGAACCAAGTCGACTACAACTTCTTTATAAGTCGACTAGTCCAGTGATGAGTTGACTAGGGGAAATGGGTTAGTCGACTACAAGGGTCTATTAGTCGACTATATATTCTGTCAAGTCGACTATATAATAGTAGGGGTTTTTTTCTTGCGGGCCCGGGGGGGCACGTGCCACCCTGTGCCACCCCCTGGCTCCGCTACTGCGTGCTGGTTGTGGCGGCGGGAAGTTGGCGGCAGTCAGCAACAACGGAGGCTGGATCTGCGGCTGTGTTGTCAGCAGATGGCGATGGCGGCTGTGTTGTCGACAAAATCTGCGACGACTGTTTATGGCGAGGGCGCCTGTAGAAGAAGCTGGCAATGACGAGATTGTTGTGGATCTGGGCTGGCGATGTTGACAACTTGGCAGGATGTGTCGAATTGCGCTCGACTGTGACTCGTCAAAGCACGCACAGACAATGATAGTGATGGGAAGCAGTCAGCGTCGGGTTGTCGAGGTTCGTTAGGGTCAGGTTGTCGACGAGATCAAAATTTGATCTCAAGATGATAGCAGAGTGTGATAGTTGTTGACGTCGTGTGATGGCGTCGGCGACGGTGAGTGGTCAGAGGCACAGTGGTGGCTGGAAGGTGGCAGCAGACTAATCTAGGATTAGGATTTTTTGGTTGGGTGTCAGAGAGAGAGGAAGATGAACAATAATGTTTCTAGTTTAAGTTTTTTAATTTTTCTTTTTTTCTCTTTTTTTTGTTTTCCTTTTTTTGGAACAGATTTAGATTTTTTCAGCAAGCTAGAGTTTTAGGAAAAAGGAGAGAGCTAGGGTTTTGAATTTTTTTCATTTCTTTTAGAAGTGCAGATCTAGGGTTTTGTGAGATGAAATTTTTTAAGGGGATTGAGAAGCTAGCTTTGACATCAAAATTGATGTAATATGGGTTGGATCACAATCACCTTCAATTTAGATAGGAAAAAACTCGGGTTTTGAAAAAGAAATAGGAAGGGAAAATTAGAGTTTGAGAAAAAGAAATAAAAATTGAATAAATTTGGACTTCACAACCCTTGCACCAGTTTGGACTTCACAACCCTTACACCACTATCAAGATCTCAAATCTCAAGATTTACTTGAAAATTTTCACTCATTTATTCGATACCAATAAGAGAAGTCGTAAGGCCTATTTATAGGCTTTACAAAAGCCAACTCTCGGAATATAACCGATGTGTACTAAAACTAATAAAAAAACAAAAAATAAAAATATAATAAAAGAAAATACATAAAGACTACTTAAACTGCTCGAACAAAATCGATGCAATTCGTCTTTACCAACGGTGATATATGCACCGTTGCCGTGGCTGGATGTCCCCATCACTCAGCCTTGCTCCATGGATGACCCATTCTAATGGAAAAAGGCTTTAGACCAAGATGCTGAAAATGAGGGCAGACTCCACAATAGAAACCAAGCGAGACTAGTTTCCAAATTACTGGATTTGTATCGTAAGTCAGGTTTGGACCCATTTTGGGTGCATGGGTTTTGTTTTTAGTAATCGAGTCCTAGTTCTAGGATTGCATTGTTTTCCTATATAATTTGTCTCTTGTAATCCTGGTTTTTCAGAGTGTTTAACTAGTAGTGTTGGATAGCCAAGGGAAAGACATAGAACCCATTAGTAATGAATTGATTTTCACGAGTCCCAAAGCTCTGCCTTGACATTTCTCTGTGAGAAAAGATCTCGCTAGCATTACTGAGTGCAAATGTATCTGAAATCAGCACCCAACCAAATACCACTTCTCATGTCTTGGATCACATTCCCTGGCCAATGCAACACGCAAAAGAGGGGCACCATATATGATTTATAAAATCAAACAAGATGGTAGGTTGACTCCCCTGGTGCTTCAACATAGTGTGCAATTCCAATTTATATTTGCGACTCATCACTATCAGATTAACCATTTTACCCACTAGCGTAACGCTAGTGGGTTGTGACTAATAATGCATTATCTCAAGCAAACTTAATATTTAAACACTCCCACACATGGACATTTAGGCCACAGGAAAAGCCTCCAATGTTAACGTGACACATTTTTAAAAGCAAAACACTCCTAAGCTAATGGAGTGCAGTTAAACATTGTGTATATCAAGCAAACTTAATAGGCAAACAATGTGTAATATAAATGAACAGATGTTCAACATAATTAGGGCTAATATTAATTCACTCTGACCTCACAGTTCTCACACAAGTACCAAGCAACAGGGTAGAAATGTTCCAAGCTGAACTGACATTCTAAGCCTTCACATAAATATGAAAAGTGAGGATGGGATACTTGCATGGTGTTATTTCAACGGACCAATGTCATTACGTCGGACTGGTGTCATGCCATCATGTTGTGATTTTAGGTTTTGAGCAATTGTGGAAGGCTGATTCAATGGTCCACTCAAGGAATATTCTAAATAAATTGGCTTCTGTAAAAACTGATATGGTACAGCAGTCTTCAAATGAGGAGATACATTTAGTAAATTATACAAAGTTGATTCTATGAAAAGAAATCTGGGAATAAAGTGAAGGGAAGAGATGTTGCAGAACAATGTAATAAATTGTCGTGAGAATCCAATTTTCAGTCACCATGAAGAGCTTCCAGGGGCTGTTATACTACATTGAAGGAGATAGAGCAGGTAAAACTAATTTATGGTTCTGTGTCTGTAAGCCTTCAAATCAAATATCTTGAAACTACACCTCATAGAGTAGAGCAAAATAAAAATTAGGAGGAAACCATGTACAGTAAGTTTACTCTAGGTTTACCAAATAACCACAGCTCAAAGCAGACATTGGCACACATTGGCAGATATCAGCAGGCGTATGATCTCACGGCACACTAGCAGACATGTGCAAATTGAAGATGGTCTTCTAGTTCAGAAATTTACCAAGAAACAATGAAGGAGATCAAAGCTGCAGACCAGTTGGTGTCTGATGGCTGTGAATTCCTCTTACAACATATGCACCCAGCAACAGTGTTGATAATTGCCTGAGCAATCATAAGAGCCACTGCTGCCCCTAATCCAAGGCCCAAAGCAGGACTGTCTGGATATGAACACGTACCTGACGCAGGTGATTGCACCTCAGAAGCCTGCAAGATGGAAATCAGTTGATATGGTAAGTATCATATTCAGCCAAATTCGATCAAGTGACAATATGTTTAAACAAATACAACGAGACCTTATTCGATAAGCAATATTTTCAAGCTGGTTGTTTCATTTTAAACATATCAAACAAAAACTAATTAATACAGAATGGTACGTAGATTCATACATACGTAAAAACTAGGATATGCTTATTTGGAGAAAATTGTGTGTGTGTGGTTTGGAGCTCTAACATACATAAAGACTAGGATATACAAACATACATCCATACATAAAGACTAGAAACATACATCCATACATAAAGACTAGGGTTGGAGCTCTAATCCTATCAATGGACTGGCATATAGTGGAGCAATTAAGTTAATTATGACCCTGATAAAATGACTGATCCGAACCAACACTTCACAGTAAGAATGGCTTGTTAGTATTTGAGGGTATTTCAAAATTATGAAAAGTTCTTTTAGTCCCACATTAGATAGGAAAAGAACTCTATAGTGTTTAATTATAAAGTCTCTCTCATGATGGGTTGTATAGGCTAGAAACTAGGGGGTGCTCGCACGCACACAAGCCTAGTGAGGCCCCAGTAAAGAAAATTGGGTTACTGGGTCCGAACACCTTAATGCGCATGTGCGGCCCACATCGCCTGCACAGGGGGGTGCAAATTCGGGTTTCAAAGCCTCGCGAGTGTGACCCGAATAGACTAAGCTTTGCTAATTTTATTTTTGAATTTAAAATTAAAATAAAATCCCTTCAAATCTTATCACCAGATTTGGTCAGATATAGCTCTTGAGATTCGCATCATTTTCATGTCCTGTCATTCGGTCAAAGTTAGTCGTTAAGAGCTCTCTGCTTAAGTTCTGCAGTGAACTCAGACCAAGAGAAGATTTCTTCCTATGTCCAAGGATTGTATTATCTCGCCAAGGATTTTCTTATGATGAAAAACTCTCTTTATAAAGGACCTCATCTCTGCTCTCAAAGACACAAGACACAACCATCTTCTTCCTCCTCTGAAATTTCCTCAAACTCTTCTGTGCTTCCATGCATCTCTAGAGGAAACAAAATTGAGTTGTGCATTGCGAGTGCACGCTTGCAGGACCAACGATCGTTGAATCCTAGAAGGTAGGCCGCTATCAACCTGTTGCATCGAGATACTCTCTCAGAGGGGCGCGATCTACTCTTAAAGACAATGCTCCGCATGTCTTGATCAAAATAGAGAATTTCTTCCTTCTTGAAAGTTTAATTTAAATAGTTTAGCAGTAATTCACACATTACTTTCCAAGAGTAGGATATTGCTATGGTTGCTGCCACTAATGTTAAGTATTTACCTGACATCTCTAGGATTAAACCATTTAATGAAACTCATTATAAAAGATGGCAAGAAAAATTTATGTCTACACTTGATGTAACTGGTTATGCCTTTGCTATAACTGATCGTAAACCACAGAAAGAAAAAGAATTGCAAACTGGCAAAAAGGCCAACAAAATTTGTAGACACATCATTCTCAGCACACTTAGTAAGATGTTGTTTGATGTTTACTGTCTTTATAAAATTGTAACTGAAATTTGAGAAAGTCTTAATAAGAAATACATTCTTAAAGATGCTGGAACTCAAAATTTTGCTATTGAAAATTTTCTGAAGTTAGTCATGTCTGATGAAAAAGATATTTTTCTCAAATTCATGAATACCATGTTCTAATTGATGATCTTAAAAATAAAAACATCACTCTACCCGAAGCCTTTGTTGCTGGAGCCTAATTGAAAAACTACCGACTCATGAAAAGATTACAAGAAAGAACTAAAATATAAAAGAAAACAATGAACCTTGAAGATGTAATAATTCATATTAGAATTGAAGAGAAAAACAAAGAAAGAGAGAAACAGAAAGGGTCAATGAGCTTACTTTCAAGGCAAATCTATTGAAAGCAAGCCTTCTAAACCAAAGAAATATTTTCATAAGCCAAATTCAAATCAAATCAGAATCCTAAGATGAAAAAAACCCTAACTCTACTTTCAAGAAGAAAGAAAACTGTTTTTTGTGTGACAAACCCGGATACTACTCAACACAGTGTAGGTTCTGGAAGACTGAAGAGGCTCCATCCAAACCGCAAGCTAGTCTGGTTGAGAGTGACACTATTGTTGCTGTAATCTCTAAAGTTAACATGGTTGCACATAATAAGAACTGGGGTGACTGATTCCGAGGTAACCCATCATATATGTACCGACAAACGAGCTTCTTTTCTTACTCCTCTGTTGATGAGGGTGAACACGTGTTCATGGGCGATTCAAGGCCCTCACCCGTTGTGAATAAGGGAAAGGTGTTTCTTAAGCTCACTTCTAGAAAAATTCTCTCTTATAGATGTGCTTCATCTTTCAGAGATTCGTTGGAACCTCATTTCTATTTCTCTTCTTAGAAAAGCAGGAGTTAAGATCTGCTTTGCATCTGATAAAATTGTAATGACTAGGAATGAACAATTTGTTGGTAAATGGTACTGTAATCATGGTTTATTATGCTGAATGTAATTGAAATCGTGAATGAAAATGTATTTACTTCTTCTGCTTATATGATTGACTCTTGTGATCTTTCGCATGGTAAGTTAAGACATGTTGATTTTTCTTACATTAAGAAATGAAAGATATAGGTCTCTTACATAATGTAACTATATCTGATCATGACAAATGTGAAATCTAAATCCACTAAGAAATCATGCAAAAGTGTACAAAGAGAATCCGAATTGCTTGAGCTAATTCATAGTAATCTTGGTGACCTGAAAAATAACTTAGCTAGAGGTGATAAAAGATTCTATATCACCTTCACTGATAATTATTCTAGATATACAGTAGTTTATCTGTTGGGATCTAAAAATGAAACTTTTGAAATATTTTTGAAATATAAATTAAAAGTTGAAAATCAACTAAATAAGCAAATCAAAAGATTGAGATCGGATAGAGGTGGTGAATATGAACTTAAACAATTTAATGAATTTTGTGAACAACATGGCATAATTCATGAGACTACCCCTCCATATTCACCTAAATCTAATGGTGTTTGCTAAAATGAAAAATAGAACACTTAAATATATGATGAATGTTATACTTATAAGTTCTGGTGCACCTCTGAACCTCTGGGAAGGCTACATTCTCTGCTTGTCATATTCAAAATAGAATACCATATAAGAAAACCAGCATAACCCCATATGAACTCTGAAAAAGACATGCACCAAACTTAAACTATCTAAAAGTGTGGGGGTGCCTAGCTAAAATTCTTCTACCTGAACTCAAAAGAAAGAAACTAGAACCCAAAACCTTTGACTGCATGCTATTCACATCATAGTGCTTCATATAGATTTCTTGTGACTAGAAGTGATAATAATGCCATAGAGGTTAACACAATTGTTGAACCAAAATGCAGAAATTTTTTGAGCATATTTTTTCATTGAAAACCCATGTAGATAAATCTTCTCATGCTTCATCCTCTAGTCATGCACAAGAATCTGATGATAATGAAGAGAATGAGCTAAGAAAAAAATAAAAGAGTTAAAAAAACTAACTTTAATAAAGATTTATTTACATTTCTTGCTAGTGATGACCCTCTCACTTATAAAGAGACTACTCTCCGGATGCTCCACTCTGAAAAGAGACTATTAACAATGAATTAGAATCCATGTTATCAAATCACACTTGAAAATTTGTTGATTTGCCACCAAGTGCAAAATTAATTGGTTGCAAATGTATATTTAAAAAAAACTGAAACCTGATGGGTTTTTGAAAAAATTTAAAGTTAGATTGGTTGTTAAAGAATACACTCAAAAGAAAAACTTTGATTATTTTGATACATTTACTCTTGTGACTAGAATTGCATCTATTAGAGTATTGTTTACCTTAACATCTATTCATAAGCTTATGATACATCAAATAGATATTAAAACTACATTCTTAAATGGCGAATAAGAATAAAAAATATATATGAACCAACCTGAAGGTTTTGTGACAACTGAAAATGAATACAAAGTTTGCAAACTTGTAAAATCTTTATATGGTTTAAAACAAACACCCAAACAATGGCATGATAAATTTGATAGTATTCTTGTTTCCTATAGTTATCAGATTAATGAAGCTAATAAATATATTTATACTAAATTTGAGGATAATGTTGGTGTTATCATACGTTTATATGTTGATATTATGCTTATATTTGGTACAACTTAAAAATTGTAAATGATATCAAATCATTTTTATCCTCTAATTTTGACATGAAAGACATGAGTGAAGCTGATATGATATTAGGAATTAAAATAACTATAGATTCTGTTCGTATTATGCTTTCACAAAGATACTATACAGTAAAATTTTGAAAAAAATTGATCATTTTGACTGCACTCCTATTTTCACACCTTATGATGGCAGCATTCACTTAAGAAAGAATAAAAAACAAAGTGTGTCACAGTCTGAGTATGCACATATCATTGATAGTTTAATGCACTTGATAAATTATACGTGACCTGGCATTGCTTATGTCGTGGGACGACTTAGTCGTTACACTCATTGTCCTAATAAGGACCATTGGACAACATTACATCGAGTGCTAAAGTATCTAAAAGAAACTATTAATTATAGTTTGATATATTATGATTTTTCTTCTGTTTTGAGGATAGTAAGATGCTAACTGGATCTCAAATTCATATGAGTTAAAATCCACAAGTGGATATGTGATCACACTTGGTGGGATGCGGTGTTTTAGAAATCATCCAAGTAAACCGTGATAGCTCGCTCCATTATGGAGTCTGAGTTTGTTTGCCTCAGCAAAGGCAGGCAATGAAGCTGAGTGACTCAGAAATCTTTTGATATACCAATTTGGAAGAGACCAACTCCGTCTGTGTCTATTCATTGTAATAACCAAGCTATTATTGCTAGAGCTAAGAATAAAATATACAATAGAAAGAGTAGGCATATATGCCTAAGACATAAAATTGTAAAATAGTTGCTGGATGATGGGATCATATTTCTTGACTATGTGAGGTCAGAGCTTAATATAAGTAATCCATTTATTAAATCACTAGGGAGAAAACTAGTGGAGAATACATCGAGGGGAATGGGATTCATGTCTATAACAAAGAGAAAAAATGATAGTAACCCAACCTATGTGATTAATGAACTCATGAAGTAGGTTCATATGGGTAATAACAAACTATTTGTTGGCTTAATGATGCACTATCATTATTTTATTATTGAGAGAAGTCCCATTCTATGATATAGATAGTACATATTGCAATGTGCAAAGGATGAGCATTAGCTCTTAATGGATTACCAAAGCCATTATTGGGTGGTGTGTTTAATTGCAATGCACACTCAATGGATCCACCTATATGAGGGTGAAAGTAGAGTAGCTTCCTATGAGTGTAGATATATTCTCTAGAGCGCCCATGAATATCCAGGTAGGGTGCATGGCCGATTCCCGCAAACCCATTTTGAACAGCTCAGTTCTGAGAATAATATGTGGGTAATATGTCAATGATCCATAATTACAGAGACTGGTTCATAAAAGCTTTATGTTTTACTAACTTCCTATGGAACACACCTACATATCCTAGGTAGTGGTTCATAAACCAAAAGTCACCACTATTGAGGCATTGAGTTCTCATGTTTCCTCCATATTTGATTCCTCTCTCTTTCTCTCGTTCTTATTATTTTTTTTAATTTTGAAATAATGAGAGATTGTTAGTATTTGAGGGTATTTCAAAATTATGCAAAGTTCTTTTAATCCCACATTAGATAAGAAAAGAACTTTATAGTGTTTAAATATGAAGTCTCTCTCATGATGGGTTGTGTGGGCTAGAAACTAAGAGGTGTTCGCGCGCGCACAAGCCCAATAAGACCCAGTGAAGTAAATTGAGCTACCGGGTCTGAAAATCTTAATGCGCATGTGTGCCTGCATCACCTGCGCAGGGGCCGCAAATCCGGATTTCAGAGCCTCGCGAGCTTGACCTGAATAGGCTAAGTTTTGCCACTTTTATTTTTGGATCTAAAATTAAAATAAAATCCCTTCAAATCTTATCACCAGATTTGATCAGATATAACTGTTGAGATTCGCATCATTTTTCATGTCCTGTCATTGGATCAAAGTTAGCCGTTGAGAGCTCTCTGCTCAAGTTCTGCAGTGAACTCTGGTCAAGGTAAGATTTCTTCCTCTGTTCAAGGATTGTGTTATCTGCCGAAGGATTTTCTGATGATAAAAAAGTCTCTTTATAAAGGACCTCATCCATGCTGTCAGAGACACAAGACACACCATCTTCTTCCTCCTTTGAAATTTTTTCAAACTCTTTTGTGCTTCCCTGCATCTTTAGAGGAAACAAAATTGAGATGTTCGAGGGCCTGTACATTGCGAGTGGCACACTTGCAGGGCCAACGATCATTGAATCCTGGAGGGTAGGCCGCCATCAACCTGCTGCACCGAGATACTCTCTCAGAGAGGCGCGATTTACTTTTAAGGACAGTGCTCCGTACGCCTCGATCAAAACAGAGAAGTTTCTTCCTTCTTGAAAGTTTAATTTAAATAGTTTAGCAGTAATTCCTACATTATTTTCCAACATGGCTTTGAACAGAGAGAGGATTAGACCTATGGTAAAATTTGAGAATCAAATTGATCGTTGTTCTTAAAGGCAATTGTCAGCCAATCTGTCGTCTTTCTAAGCGCTTGCACCTAGCGGATTCTTCTCTGCTTGGATATTTTTAAGAGAGTAATTTGACAAAAAAAAAAAAAAAAAGAATCATATCCACATCCTCTGATGTGTTGTTTTCAGGTTCTATGTCTGTAGAAGCAGCAAGCCCCCCTGTTACATATAATGTTTGCACAGAAACAAAAAATAGATATTGTCTAATTGTCTATAATGTGATAATGGGTTCACGGGGATAGTGATAACAAGGTCCACAGGTAAAGGGAAAAAAAAAGAACATAGTGTGCACTAACTTAGCCTTTGAACGAACATAGTGTAGAGTAACAAACAAACACGCGCGCGCGCGCGTGCACACACACTCTTCAAGTAAAACTGTCATTAATTACTCACATACCTGCTTCATATTTTCATTCTTTATAACATTGTAAGGAGTTTCTTGATATAGTGATCCTTTTCTTAAGACACTAGTTCTCTCTCAACTTTGTTCCAACCGGTTTAGATTTTTCTCACCCCTCTACTAACCCATTGCCAAACAGAACCTAAAGAATTTGGAATTAGCGGGAGAAGACAACGGGATGCAACTTTAGCACGTATGAAGAAACAAGGGTGATATTCAGGTGCAAGAAATACCTAAGAGTATCAATTTCATTACTTAGGATCAATCATCATCATGACGGTGATATAGAGATGCAAGTTAGTCATAGAATTAAAATACAATGATTAAATTGGAGACGTGTTTTTGAAGTACTGTGTGACTACTGACAGACTAGAATATCCACCGAAGTTGCAGGAAGAAAATAAGAAGGCCAGATGAAATCAGGCCCCATGGAGTCAATATTGAAAGACATGATATGGCCTCAGACGCAGTCTAACCTAAAAGTTTAAGCCGATAGATCTAGGTCTAACTTCACATATATTTCCTTCACTTCCACTCAACTTTCCAATGTAGACCTATTTCATCCCACATGAATCCTTAATACAAAACGACCAGCCATGTTTTATGGGTCCTATATTTGGAAGCTAAGAAAAATCTCCAGGAAAAAGTGTCGCTGAACTACAAATGTTAAGATAGATGAGTGGCAATATGCTTAAAGATGGGATAAAAAAATGCTTGCATCCTGAAGAAGTAGGGTCAATTTAGATTCATTAAACAAGGGAAATCAATTGACAGGGGTTTGGACATGCAATAAAGACCAATGACTGCCCAGTAAGGAGTGATAGGATCATAATTCAAGCGGCTATAATTGAGTTGGACCTAAAAAAACATGGCTCAAGGCAGCACAAAAACGTATGATATTTGGTAATTTAACTCAGGAGATCCCCTTAACTGAAATGAAGACAAAAAAGGATCCATGCAGCTGAACCAATAATCCAGATAAAGGCTTCATTGTTGTTGAAAGATGATCAATAAAAGAAGGGACAACATCACTATATTATTTCTTTTATTTCATCAAATTAACACCAGAATGATTTCTTACCTACCAAGAACTAAACCTGCAGAAAATAATTATTGAACTTTTCACCTGAAGTGGTAAATCACCATTCCAATTCTATCTCTGATTCTCATAAACCTCTCATACACTAATTTTTCGAACAATGACGATTATCACTTGTGACCCTGAGGAAAGCTCATTTAATGCTAAAGTACCATGCTCACTATCTATAATTCTTTCAGAGCTAACCAACTTAGATTCAGACCTAAAACAACACTGAATGCAACAGACATTCCAGCAATTAAAAAATTTAACTCATCAAAAAATTGTCAGATTTCCAACAAAACATAATTAAAAGAAAGCTCATAAGATAATAATCATTCCTCAAACAATTATTCAACAAACTAAAACTATCTAAGAGCAACATTAACAACTGGCCAAATAGAGCTTCTAGGAAAAGAAATCAAACCCAAATCCTAAACTCAACCAACAACACAACAATTTCAAAACTAAAACAAGCACAAAAAAACCTATATCCTAAACTTACAACAGTAGGCAAGCCCCACTTTTATCCCCAGATTTCTTCCAAAAAAACCAAAAATCATTCCCCCAACAACTCAGACAACACATCCAAACAAAACCCACATCCCAAATCCCATCAAAACTTCAAAAGAAAAAACAATGAAAAGAAAAGGCAGCAACTTTCAATATTTGCCACAATAAAGCAAGAGTCTTTACCCACTCACCTTCACCCTTGTCGCCTCTGCAGCAAAACCCAGCACAGCAGAGAGAAGCCCAAACAAGGCCACAGCAGCGCAGACCACCACCACCTTCCTCTCCATCTCCCCTCTCTCTCTCTCTCTCCTCTCTCTCTCTCTCTCTACTTTTGTCTCTTTAAGCAGTGTAAAAAAAGGAGCCTTTTTGTTGAGCCGGGGAAAAAAAAGTAGGTCCATCGTTAAAGGTTGAGTAAACTTGAGAGAGAAAAGGATAGTTCTCTTCCCGTTTCTTCACAGCAAACCAAAACCAAACGACGATTAAAAAACAAATGAAAAGTCAACATACTAGTATAAGGCGTTTGCGGTGAAAAACCGGTCAATTTTCACCGGAAAGAAGAGGAAGAAGAAGGAGAAGAAGGCTGGAGGGAAGAGAAGATCAATGATGTTGAGACTGCTCTCTCTCATTCTCTCTCTCTCCCCCTCTCCGCACGCGCGGACGAAGATGGACGAACGGGCAAGGTTTGTGAAGGAGTCGTTAAAGAAAATCTCAGCTCAGTCGATTTTGATAAATAAAATATAAAATATTAGTGTTATTTAAATATAACTACTACTCGCATAGCGGTATAAACCGAGCGAAGAATGAGAATGGGGAGAGAGGAGGAGGAGAAGGAGAGGGAGAGACTGAAAACGAACAGACGGACAGACAACTTTGTAAATGAATGACAAGAGAAAACCTCACTTCGCTCGATTTTAATAATACACTAAATAAAACACTTTCTTTTTTTGTTTTCAATCCATAATATTATAATAATATTAATGGTTCCTAGTGTTTTAATATTTATTTACCAAACCTTCTCTACCTACAGCCTGCATGTACACGTGGCGGGCTGGGATTGGCTCCTTTGCGCGAAGGACACGTGATGTTCCTTAGCGCTATGGGTTATCATCAGGTGGATGATGCCCAAACAATACGAAAGATCACCGCGGTCCTTCGTGCAAAGGACCCCACCCGAGCCCATACGTCACAGTTTAAAATGATTACATGTTACCACCAAGCATATTCATTAATTGGGGAATTAATGTCTTAATCCATCTTTGCCTCTATCTCTAATGTCATAATAATCATGTGTCAGAGCTCAAAATTACAATTTTATCTCCAGAATAAATTAAGAAATAAGCTATTATCATAACAAAATGTGATGGTAAGTAAATTAATGCCTATAAGTTGTTTTCTCATTTTCACTAAAAACAATGTGATTTTTTAATTCAAATCTTATTATCACTTTTATAGGAGAACAATATTTTGAATAAATCATGTTTTTCAAATTTAATTCTAAAAGCAGATCTCTCTCAACTTGGCGCCACATTGTCGCTGAGTTGTTATACACCGTCAACGTGACGGGTTCTAATCACGAGAAGCTGTCTTTTTTATCCAAGGATGGCAACTCCGAATCAAACATGAAGAGCAAAATTGAGCTCGATCCTTGGTCCGGGGTTGCCAACTCTGAACCAAACTTGAACCTCAGTTTGAGGGAGGCTCCAACAACATTCTGCATTGTCATTATGGAAGTAAATGCATGGGTCCAACGCAGAGTGCAGCCTGCATGTGGAACAAAAGCCAAACTGAGCATAGCAATGCACAGCTCTCAAAATAGGAAGCACATGGGCCTGTCATATACACACAGCTAGTACTGCAACATATAGCTAGTATGCAAACTAGCAGTGTGACAACGTTTATATATATATATATATATATATATATATATATATATATATATATATATATATATATATATATATATATATATAGAAATGTAAATCAGCTGGCACAGGAGGCAACTCCCTCCTATGTCTCACCCAAAAATCAATTTTCCGAGTGAATTTTCAAGATCCGACCGCACATTATCATCTTCATATTCTAAGATATATACATATAAAAAATCAAGTGATTTGAAGTTTGTTTACTCCATTTTCTTTGAGTTCAAACATTAACGGTTTTTTAACAATAGAATAAAATGGAACGATTAGATCAATAAGTAAACGAACTTCAAATCACTTGATTTTTTATATGTATATATCTTAGAATATGAAGATGATAATGTGCGGTCGGATCTTAAAAATTCACTCAGAAAATACGATTTTTGAGTGCGACATAGGAGGGAGTTACCTCCTGTGTCAGCTGATTTACATTTCTCTAATATATATATATATATATATATATATATATATATATATATATATATATATATATATATATATATATGCATATGCGATTAAATATATTTCATTAGGACATTATTTCCAAATACTGTTGATCTTCTTTGATTCTAATATTTCATATCAGTCTGTATATTGTTAAGGATGTGATTAGCATTGCATAACACTTGGAATTCAAAATTGTTTCATAATCATAAAATATATGATACTGATTTTCTTTTTCTCCTTTGTATTTGATGTGATTATTTCGATCCTTTAGTTGATCATTTCTGGCGATAATTTCCTTGACTTCATATAGAGATTTATTCATTTCAACATGCTGATCTAGTTTGATCATAGCATGAGGTTACTTTTATTGACCAGCATATTTTTTCATACTGGAAAACTCTCACAAATGTCACACTAGTGAGAGAAGTTTGTGAGACTTTTCCAGCATGTTGTGTGTTGCATCGTACACCCAGCTAGTTATATTTCAGATTGCATGTGTATTTTCTGCGTGTTTTCATAACCTGGAAACATGGAAATCAAACAGAAATAGTTCTGTAGGAGTAAACTTCACAAAAATTTAAAAAAAAGGGAAAAAAGGGGGGGAAATTAAAGAAAAATGTAGGCCAATAGCCAGCAGATACAGTGAGCCAATCACTTCACTGGCCCATGAACTTATGCTTAGCAAACTGTTCCCTCAACTAGTGGCTTGAGTTCTCCCACAACACACCGAAACTCCAAGCTATCTTTCAATTGCTTAGCCTTTTCCATCCACAAACTTCAATCCAAAGCAACAGCCTTTTCTTCTCTTCTCAGCTCTCCCCAATCCAAATGCTTCACCTTCATCAGATTCAGCCAACATGGCAGCCTCTGCAATTGCTTCCTCCTCCTCCTCCTCCTCCCTCCTATTTCCAAACACTCTCTCAGAACCCCATCAACCTCTTCTCACAACCAACCTCTCCTTGCCCAAAATCAGCTTAATTAGCTAGCTATCTCCTTATTCTTCCCTCTCTCAGAATAAAAGATTAGCATATGTTTTGTCTTCATTTGTTGCCGAAAACTGCATCCAGTGGGCTCTCTCTATGGGAGGGGAAGAGGGTCTCTTCCATAGTTGAGCTCAAGAAGAGTGGAGGGAGGAATGGAGGAGCAAATGGAGTGAGGAGGGGGCTTGAGATCAGTGCAAGGACTGCCGGAGCTTCGAAGAGCATCGAAGTCGAGGTTGACAAGCCTCTAGGCCTCACCTTGAGGCAGAAACCCGGTGGCGGGGTTGTGATCACTGTGAGCATAACTAATTTCTCTGTTGTTCACTCAAATATTAGGCTATAACAAGAATGAACAAAATACGTATCATTCTGTGAGATACAAAAGCACATATGCATAAATGAATCTTTCAATGAATTTGTATGTGTAGTGAGTTTTCAGAATGAAGAAACATAAAACTTGATTCATATGATGTTATGAATATTTTCGCAGGCGGTTGATGGTGGTGGAAATGCTGCAACGGCCGGACTTAAAGCCGGGGATCAGGTTCTTCACACAAGTAGCTTCTTCGGCGATGAGCTCTGGCCTGCAGATAAGCTCGGATTTACGAAAACTGCTATTCAAGCAAAACCTGACTCAATTTATTTTGTTGTGAGCAGGTAAATTTATCTTTTCTTCCGATATCGGTTGCATATTCGACAAATGGTTGAGATCGAATAACTGGTAGAAGAAACTTCGAACAATACTTTCTTGTTCACTGAATCGTATTGGTATCTGCCCCCCAATTAATTTGGATTAAATACTTGAATTCATCTTAAGATATTTCACATAGAGATATTACTCCTGTCGAATGAATATGAATATTGTTGGTTTCACAGCTCAGCATGTTTTAATCAAATACCAACTCTGGATTATCGAAGATTTCTCGCTGAATTTCAGAAAAACATATATATTTCTTTCAAATTTCATCTGCTCCCTTCACTTACGGACCTTTTATTGTGCATTGACTCAGAGGTGCAGAAGTAGACGTGAAGAGACTGCCGAAGAGGCCAGCTCCTCCTCGTTTTGGCCGGAAGTTGACAGAATCGCAGAAGGCAAGAGCTCGCCTTTGCCTTCAGTTACCCCATGAGAACTACTTTTGTTAGTACATTGTGGCTAATATGCACTTATGCACATTTCCAGGTCAGAGCAACTCACATATGCATAGATTGTGGATTCATTTACACACTGCAATGAACAGGCAAGAACACTGCTTCTGGTTGCATATTAAGTTTCTGCAAACTTCTTCACGTTCTCATAACCTTTTTGCACACTTTGCAGCCCGATACCTATGCCTGCCCACAATGCAGAGCACCTAAGAAGCGATTTGCACGATATGAGAACACTGGGAAAGCTATCGGTGGTGGGTTGCCTCCTGTCGGTGTGATCATCGGTCTGGTGGCTGGGATTGCCGGAGTTGGTGCTCTGCTTGTCTATGGCCTCCAATGATTTACTCGTATCGAGCTTCAATGTTGAATATCAAATGCACATCTAGAAATAGAATGCAACATTGCATTTTGAGAGGTTCATGATCTTATCAACAGCGATGATTTGATATGTTTGTTCAGAACTCTCATCTCTTGCTCTCGATCTCAATAGTAACTCTATGGATCTGATTACTGAAGCAGCATTATGGTAAGTTATGAGAAATTTCTGTGACCAGTGAAAACTAATCAGTCTCTCAACTAATTTTAACAACCAAGAAAACTAATCAATCTCTCAACTAAACATCAACTCCCTGTGGAAGTACACACTTGTTCTTTTCCATAAAACATGTCACGCTCAGCTGGGTGGTTATAGTTAGTTGTAACCAAAGAGAGTTGAAGCTAGGTCTTTTTATACACAGAATCTTCTCTTCTTCCTCATGAGAACAATGAGTTCAGGTCCATCTCCAGTGAGACCTCTCCTCGTGATCGGAGCCCTCGGATTGTTCCTCTACGGATCCGATGTGGTGAAGATATCATCACTCGTCACCGAGAAGCAAGACTCCACAGTTGCTCTGTTCTTCATCTTCCCCATCATACTGCTCCTGATAGTGCACTTCATGAGCGTACTGATCGTGATCCCTCTCGTGTTCCTGGTCGTGGTCTTTCTATTGAGGACCATCCTGATCGGACCGCTGGTTCTGCTTCTCGTGATCCAGTTTCTCGGCAAGTGCCACTCGCCATCAGACAGGACGGTCCGTGATCAGGCGCGAGCGTCCGAGGGCGAGGGAGAGGGGATTGGGCTGGGGGGGTTCATGCTCATGTTGATCTTCCTCATCTTGTACACCATGTTCATCGAGGGGAAGGGGTATGGGTGGGTCTCTTTGGTGTTTGTGTTTGCCTTTGTTGCCTTCTTCAACATGTTCTAATGAGAGGAAGGTCAATACAAATTGCTAGGTAACAACACTGTGTATGATGTAGATCATAAGAATAGTATGGAAGAAAAATGTATCATATGAAGTTATGCTGAAAACCATAAAAAGTGCTGCTCATAGATTGAACAAAGTTGAGTAAAACATCAGACACTACTGAAGAAACAAATAAAGAACCAGAGCACAACAAAACTGGAAGAAGGAACAGTATCGCGCAGAGACCTCATATAAGAACTCCAGAAGCCAGTACACATCAAGACAACTCAGTCTGAAAGAAACAAAGGTGCTATGGGAAAAAATAAAAATAGAGAAGTTCGATTACTTCTTGTCTTCCTTCTCAGCTTCTGCTGCTCTCTTCAACCTGGCACCTTCATCCTCTCTAGGCGGAGCTTGGCATAAGCTCTGAAGGACTTCATCTCCTCTGTTACCTTGACAGGATCCACAGTCGGTTTCTCTCAAACAATTGGCATGTACTCGCCCTGGACCTGGGTGGCGGTAACAAGTTCCTCTGGAGCAGAATCACCAGCCTGAGATAAGAGATGCAAAATATTAAAGAAAAGCAAAGGCCATAAAAAGATATGGGAATTACAAACATCCATCCACTGATTTTTAGATTCCATTTATTATTGTTTCTCAAATGAAATATAACACAGTTTCTTTTGGAGGGAAAAAAAAAAGTCATATGTTTAAGGTCAAGTACAAACCATGAAAATTAGAGACTTTTACAGTTCAGAAAAAATTATAGTAGGCAAATAAATAATAGCCAAGGTCACAGAAGTTCAGAAAGATTCGAGTGGGGCTTCGCCACAAACTTGACATAAATTTCCTTGAAATATATAGGGAGGGACTAACCACTGTATTGAAGCAAGCATATTTTCAATAGGGTTCATGCAAGCATACCATAAATTTGCGAGCATGCCTTGGGAAGATGACTAGCTTCGTCTTGTAGGTCTTCAGCCCCTGCACATTGGATTGGAGACCCTCCAGTGATCGGTGCTTGCGGCGATGATCTACCGCAATGCCGATGGTAGGGGCAAGCTTCTTCGGAATGCCTGCAGCCTAGATACAAGCAAATTGTCAAACGCTTGTGTAGTTAATCTATTCGATGTCACATGCCTCTCAGCAAATAGATTGGGGGAAGTGCGATGACAGTCCAGATTCTGAAGTTTTTCCTCACTCAAAGAGGCAATAAATAATAAAAGAGAAGTTATTACCATCAATCTATTACATATCAGATCCTATCACCAAAAGGATAGTGGAAATGCAACCTACTAAAGTTATTCACTATTACAACAGGCAATGCACCAAAAAAGAGACAAGTAGTAATTATTTTACGTGCATACAGTTGATTAGAACATGTCCATATGGTTGCTTTTCTGGTTTCCTGATTTCTATCCGCTAGGTTCACATAATAACTAAAAAGGGTGTTTCTTTTCGTACTTGGGAATTTCTTTCCAAAGGTTCGATTTGGGCTTAAGATTCCAAGGTTTCACAAGGCCAGGACATCTGTGGCATTACAAATCTAACATTCTCAGGGTACCAGGAGATTATGATACCAGCATGGTGGGCCTCTCTTCTATGAAATTTGGAGCACCCTAACCAGGCGCCCCCCCCCCCAACCCAAAAAAAAAAAACTTTATCTTATGTTCTAAAAAAGAAAGAAAGCAAAAAGGAAAAAGAAAAAGAAAGAAAAGAGATAAGAAAAAGACAAAAAAAACAGAGAGAGGTTTTAAAGACTAAATCATTGAGAAGTCCTCATCCCTTCTGAAAGTGGAATGTACTACTCTGAGGGTATTAAGTCCATCCAAACAGGCTTAATCATGTCTCATCTCCGATGTTCAAATTTCAAACAACTTTATTCAGAAACTTGAGATGTCAAATATGATATCAACACCCTGTAGCCTTATAAGAGAACTGCAAAAATACTTAAATATAACTGTTACCTTGAGTTCCTCAAGAGAAAAGCCCCTCCCAGCTCTAGATTTCATGTTGTATTTGAGTCTGGCAATGAACGGGAGGAAGGAGAGGGCCCGCAGTTGGTCGTGGGAAAATCTTCACTGCTTTCTTAAGTCTCGCTATAAGATGAACAAAGCTTACAAAACAGAGCTACTAGTGAAGCAAAAAAGACCTGTCAAATATTTCATGAGAGATGCTCACCAATGCGTCTTCTAGTTTTGTGGGCTGGTTGGTCAAACCATGTCTTCACATAATTCCGCCAGTGCTTCTTAAAGTGCCCATTTGGGATAACATTGTTATGCTTAACCATGACTTACCTACCTATGGAAGTATCAGCATCAAGTAACTTGTCTCCAGGATGAGGCAATGCAACATATGCTATATTATTGTCAAGCACCGTAAAGTAGAAGTAATGCTGAAGCTAATAAACTTAATAGTGCGAGTTATTATGAATTTGTAATGGCCAGAAGTAGGTATCCTCCATTTAACAAAAATTAGAATACCTGGTTTTTTATGCATGTTGGATTTTTAATAGCTTCTCATAACATATACATTTAAGATGCATTAAATGATACATGCTAATCTGAAATGGCTAAGATGAGTATGTAATATTCGCTAGTACCCACAAATATTACTCCTCCAAGCACCTTAAAGATACAACAGCGAGACATCACCCTTTATCAAAACTTTTTAGGGGTGACAACATGAATCCATCAAGGTTAAAAGTTGCAAAGTTTCATATTCTTCTTTGATGTTTAAACCCCCTTTCCAGCACCAATCTTCCTTTCCTATTCCACTTTGGATTGGATTGCTTCTGCTAGTCATTTACACAAGAAAGATACAAAAACTGAGTATCTGTTCTTAAAACTAAATTAACCAGGTTGCTCATGACGTAATGCATAAATAAGAATACATAATGTCACCGCTTCATATGTGCGCGTGCTTAGGTATACACACTTACTATACAAAATAGCCTTTTGTGAGGAACTGCTTGCAGCTAGAAATGGGGTACATGATTCTGTTTGGCTTTCGAGTTTACATTATGAGCAAAGCGGAGAGATATTATAACAAGTACTGTCAACCTCTTCAACGAGCTATAACCCACACATTGTTGATAATTGACGTCTGATTGGCTATAATCTTAAAAACTATCAGAAGAGAATCAATGAAAGGTAAGTTTTATTTCTTTTCGTCATTTGACTCGTGTGGAAATTGCTACTCCATACAGGGCAGTGAAATCACACTGTTTTCTTACCAAATTATTGAGCTTCTAGCAATACAAAATGAGGAGTTTTGTATTGAGAAACATTTTCGTCTCATTTTTCCAAAGAATTACAGAAAACAAAAACTTCAGCATTTTCCCCCTTCTTTTGGAGTTCCATTGGAACTGAATACTCTTAATTATAATATTTAATTCCATCACATTCATGATTGAAAAATAGCAACAATGCCAATTAAAGATGCAAACTTTATCATACTAAGAGATCTATATTTGAATCTACATTATATTCAAGCAATCAAATCAAAATTTTGACTGGTTCAAATCGCAAACCTAATCTACTTGATTCAAACTCGCTGCTGCAAATATTTCAAACGTTCTGATGATTTGTATCCAAAAAGAAGCTCACATAGATCTACAAACTTTCGATAGAACTTAAGATGAAGAGAAGAGACCTGACCTGATTTTGACTTGGTCTTTCGATTAAAATTTCGTCAAACAGCGAAGCTAGCGCGCCACTGCGATGTCAGAGACTATACCTTTTAGATAGAGGGTGACAAAACCCTAGTATTGGACTTTTTGCACGTGTATCGCCCGGGAGAGTTTGCCCGCTGGCGTGAATGGGCCGTCCCGGGCCAGACAGGGAGTGCTTGGTGCTGCGTTCATGGGCTAAGATTTGGGCCGGAAAGTACCTCCATTTAACAGAAGTAACAGTATTAAGTGTCTGGGTTCAGTCAACTCCGCCCCAAAAGCCCGCCAGTAACCTTTGCACATAACTCCCTGTTCTTTTTTTATTTATGTACCCACAGTTAGACAAGTGCATCTCTCCCTGTTTCAAGGGGAAAAGATAAACGCATCTGTCAGCTTTTTCCTCAGATCCTAAGGTTGCCTACGTGGCACAGCACACAAGCGGGGCTCGCATGCTCGTGCCTTTTTACTTTTCAACCCCTCTTCCTCACACGATTACACTCTGGAGTCTATTTATAAGAAATGGGTCCTAAGACATCCTCTTGTCTCTGAAGTTCTGACCTCTGAATCTTAAGCTGAGCAATTCTTCTCTGCGATCACAGAGCGCGAGAGCGAGAGCGAGAGAGAGAGAGAGAGAGAGCCCATGAGATGCCTTTCCCATAAATGGTCGGTTGATTTGCTATCTTTCTATTTTCCTTCCATTTATCTTCTCCAGTTTATTCCTCTTGTTCATGAAATAGATTTGTTTTGTATTATGCAGTGAATTATTTACAGTTGGGTTTTTGTTCCCTGTTGCTTTCTGTGGTACTAGCTGATGTGATCTCCTGTATGAAGTCTCATTTTTAAGTGAAAAAGGAGAATCATTTGTAGTAATTTTTTTATCTTTGAAGGAACCCATTTTGTAGATTCTGTGAAGATCCCCTTTTGGAGTTGTTGAAGATGATGGGTTAGATCTTAGTACTTGAGGTATAATAAAAAATTGAACTTTTTGTATACTTGATACTATCTATTATTTCCAAACTACTGTTAAAATTAGAAAATTCTCTTCTCTAAAAAGAGAAATGGGTATTTCTGAGAATTCTAATTTGACCATCTGAGTGTGAATTCTAATCCTTTTATCTGATCCAAGTCCTGGTTCATTCTGACCTCTGAGGAATAAGCTGCCTTTCAGGTAAACTTAATTTCCAGCTTGCTTAATTTATTTTATTTTTTCCTATAACATGGGGAAGATATTTCCCATTAATCTAGTGTTTGTTATATTAGTATACCGCCGATGTCGGTGGGAAACCGACTGTTTGGTTGGGGTGGGGGGGGGGGGGGGGGGGGGTGGGGAGAAGGAGGAAGAAATAGGGGGGGCCGAGAGAGAAAGAAATAGGGGGGGCTGAGGGAGGAGAAGAAGGAGAAGACGGACGGACTGACAAGATTTCTATATGAGTCACGGGAGGAAAACCTCTGTTCGGTCGGTTTTGATAATAGAATCATTAAGGTTATCATTTTTGTTTACTTTATACTAGAGTGCAATTTTAAAAATAACTTCAAACAAGAGAAAAATGTAAATTTGGGTGCTTCCCCATTGTATTGATATTGAAATTTAGAAACACATTTTTTATATAACTCATTGGTATATTATCTTTGGGAAAGTTAAATATAAATATGATGTTATTCCATGTGATCGAAGGAGTCAAAAAATGAAGTTTTCATAATGGGTATTTCTTTCAAAATTTAATTTTGGTTTTCGAAGGGATACTGAATTTTCTTATTTCACCAAGGCTCTACTCCTTTCTGATCTATGAAAAGAATCCATCCATGTAAAGTATCTTGGTATTTAGATTATTCAAGGGAAGTTGCGACTTTATTTTCTACATTTATAATTCCACTAATTTTGGTGTAGAGAAAACTGTGTTAGATAGGCAATTCCCTTACTTGTTTCATTTAAAATGCAATATTTTTAATAATATTTTGAACAAATGAAACTTAGTACTTTAAAAATATTCCCATTTTTTCTGTTCATTTTAAAATAGATGGTAGCCGACCAAATCTCTATGCTGATACAGAAATTGAGGATCTCTTCAAGGATTCAACCACCTTCAATTCTTATGGGGCAGTATGGTGCTCCTGAGCACCAAGGAATTGGCGAAGAATTTCAGAGAGCAGAAAAATGTCGAAAAGTCTCAATAACCCCCCTTATCTTTTTAATCTTTTATGAAGTATCCGGCGGCCCATTTGGAATAGAAGACAGTGTTCAAGCTGCTGGTCCACTCTTAGCCATCATTGGCTTCCTTATATTTCCTTTCATATGGAGCATTCCGGAAGCCCTTATTACTGCCGAACTAGGCACGATGTTTCCAGAAAACGGTGGTTATGTTGTTTGGGTCTCTTCTGCATTAGGTCCTTTCTGGGGTTTTCAGCAAGGTTGGATGAAATGGCTTAGTGGAGTTATAGACAATGCTTTATACCCAGTTCTCTTTCTAGACTATCTGAAGTCGGGGGTTCCAGCTTTAGGTGGTGGGCTACCTAGGGCTTTGGCAGTGTTAGTTCTCACCATTGGATTAACTTATATGAACTATAGAGGCTTGACCATAGTTGGCTGGGTAGCTGTTTGCCTCGGGATCTTCTCAATCCTTCCTTTCCTTGTCATGGGCTTTGTGGCTATTCCGAGGCTAAGCCCCTCAAGATGGTTGGTACTTGATTTGAACAATGTTGATTGGGGTTTGTACTTGAACACCCTCTTTTGGAATCTCAACTATTGGGATTCCATCAGTACTCTGACAGGAGAGGTTGATAACCCCAGAAAAACGCTCCCTAAGGCGCTCTTCTATGCATTGATCTTGGTTGTTGTGAGCTATATGTATCCTCTTCTAACTGGCACAGGTGCTATTCCACTTGATAGGGAGCTGTGGACGATGGTTACTTTTCGGATATTGCGAAAGTTCTTGGCGGGTTTTGGTTGAGATGGTGGATTCAAGGAGCGTCAGCACTATCTAACATGGGGATGTTTGTTACTGAGATGAGTAGTGACTCCTATCAACTTCTTGGAATGGCAGAGCGAGGGATGCTCCCTGAGTTCTTTGCTAAGAGATCTCGTTATGGGACTCCTCTTGTGGGGATTTTGTTTTCGGCTTCTGGTGTGATTCTGTTGTCTTGGATGAGCTTTCAAGAGATAGTTGCCGCAGAAAATTTTCTTTACTGCATCGGAATGCTTTTGGAGTTTTTGTCCTTTATAAAGTTGAGGATGAAGTGTCCAATGGCATCTCGGCCTTATAGGATTCCTTGGGAACAACTGGTGGAATTTGATGCTTGTGCCCCCTACAATATTGATTTGTGTGGTTTTAGCTCTTGCTTCATTCAAAGTGATGATGGTAAGCCTCGGTGCCATGCTTATTGGATGTGTATTGGAACCTTGCCTGAAATATTCAGAGAAAAAGAGATGGATGAGATTCTCAGTAAGTTCTGATCTTCCTGGTCTTAGTACTGGCGAAAATGTGAATGATAATGAAGCTCTGATGGATTAAGTTATATCCGGTAAAGATGGTACTTCCTGTATTCCCAAGTACAATATATACACTTGATACTTCTTCCATTGAAATGTATGAATTGAGTTCCATCATTTTTTTTAATTTTACATGTTTCTATCTAGGAATGCATCTAAAGATTATAATTATGTGTAATGCTGCCTTAAAATGTATGCCCACTTAAGTTAGATTTACTGACAGTTCCTTGTAAAATGCTTGATTGATATTATGCATCTTGACGTAAAACGGTATCCTTTTTTTTTTTCTTTTCAAGTGGGTTTTAATATCAGGCTGATGATGAAGAGTTCTGATAATAGGGAGTATAGAATATCCGCTCAAAAATTCCTAACTGAAAAGACTGAAACTACATTGGTGACCCTTTTCTTTCTTTTCTCATTTTTATGTTTTTTAAGAGAAATCTATTATACATTCACTTGCACCATTTCTTCATTCTGAACCATGTATTAGCTATATAAATTGAAAAGAAAGTTATGATGAAATAAATTGTCTATTTCTGCATTAGATCTGGGAATAGATGTTTGCTCTATTAATATACAACACAAGGAATTTAGTCCACGACATCTGGGTTTTGTTTCAGACTGTAGAACACTGAACATTGTATACCATAATAGCATCTCAGTTGGAGTTCTGCCTTCTCACGAGTTATGGGAAAATGAGTGATTTTTTTTTCGAGGTGTTTTTGTAAATATCTGATAACTATGCTCCTGTGGGATTTGTCAGAGAGACAATGGACGAGGACAATTATATTTTGATTTTTGTGGATATCAGATATCTGGTATTCTTGTGAGGTTTTTCCCTTCACACTTGTCACCCTCATGAGCTGCTGCTGGTGTTTCATCTCCTCTTGAGCCCTTGGATTGTTCTACGTCCCAAACTAGTGAACGTTTCATCATTCATTGCCTCGAGACACAAGATAGTACAGTTGATCTATTTTTCATGCCCATCACTCTGCTACCCATAGTGCACTCTTGACTGAACTGACTGTTTGTCCGCTGGTGCTGTTAATCTTCCTGTTAACAAACACTGTTATTTGACACGGTCCGGTTCCTTAGCAAGTGTTACTTATTGTTATCACACACCGCAATTCATGACTGAGCCCGAGGATCTGAAGGTGAGGCCATGATGGATTGGATTGTGAGGAATGTCATTGCATTCCTGCAACAAGAGTTAATGCAGTTTTTTCCACCTGTTCCTGTTGTCATCAATTTGAATGGAAATACTGAAATGTATTAGTTCTTTCTGTTTACACACACATGTATGGTATTTTAAGTTGGTGATGGAACACAAATCCCTCACTCTGATCAGTTGCTGTGTCTTCATGCTCTCTTTCTTTCCCCAGAGACACAACCCAAAGACGGTCATCACAGAGCACGCATGTACCATGCTTTTGGATTTTGAGAATTCCATAAGGTGCCAAAATGAATTTCGACTGATAAGTTGCTTGTTCTCTGATCATTACTATGAAAGACATGCAAGCTTTCCTTGTACCAAAGCATCCAGAACAGTGCATAGTATGTGAAGATCACATTGTCGATTATTGGCTGAAGTGTGACCATCCACTTTCTGTCAGAGTCAGCATATCAGAGGAATCCATAGCTGTTGATCGAAGGAGCAGTGAATGAATGAATGAACATGCAGTCGACTGTTTACAGACCAGAATTCACGGCGATGCAAGTGGCCAAGAACTTTAAGAATCAGTTCTACTCAGTAGCTATCTGTGTGATAGATTTCTCCATGTTTTTTCTTTGATATGGCAATCATGTATCTCTCTAACCTTGTATGTGCCTATATGTGACAAGTGATGTGCATTTTCTTGATAGAGGTCTGATATGAGTATTTGAACTACATGTTCCAAACAAGAGTATATTTGTATGTGATCTTCAATGCCTACCTAAATTCTGTTAATTGATTTCTTGGAGGAGTGCAAAAGACCATTTGTAGGTGGTCATATAATTTTTCTACCTATCCATACTCCAAGGCTGTGTTTGGGTGTCTAACAAAATCACAGGAATGTGTGAATTTGAATTTTTGAAAACAATAATTCATAATATTTTTAGATAAGTGTTTCATAGATAAAAAAAAGTAAGAAAACTACTTAAAATCATAATTTTAGAAATTTTTATTCTGAATAGAAATTTCAAATTTCGTGATTGCCTGTCTAGATACATGTTTGTATTTTCTATCATAAATTTTCAAGCCAAACAATAAATATTTAAATTCTTTAAAATCCTGATTCTTCAACTTTCAATATGTAAAACACAACCTGATATTCTTTGTTAAAATATCCAAACGTAGCCTAAATTCACCAAAAATCATGAAAAAAAAAAGGATTTAAATTTTACAAACACATCCTTTATCATCCATATTTTGCTATAAAAGGGAATACTTAAAAACAAGAAATATTCAATTTTCCCTTAAATAAAGAGACATATTTATTTTCAGCTCTTATTAGCCACATTTGACATTTCCTCCTACTAATCATGCTAAATTATTAATAATAAAAAAAATTAATAATAATAATAGCTATGTCAAAATTACCAATCAAATTATGTTTACCCCACAGTCCACTTGTAAAAATAGAAAGTGGCTGCAAAAATAACAAGATTCAAATCTTCATTGATATTTTGAATTAAAAATATGCTTAAAATGGTAGAATCTAAAATTGATGTCCTAAAAATAGACTGATGACACGTGGATAGATTTAGCTGTGAGTGAAACTAGTATCCAAATAAAGAGGGTGCCTTCAACACTAAACACTAATGGGTGCATTCATCATTTTTTGGGTGGAAATATCCACTCCAAATAAAGAGGGCCACCTATTTGAAACAACTTTCCCTTTTTGACCTTTTCTCAAAGCTTTCTACTTTAATGGCATGACATGCGCCGACTCGTGGCCGGCTCCTCCTCGTCCCGCTTCAGTATCAGAAAAATGCCTCATTTTTGTCTACAGACTCAAATCATCACAAAAAAGCTCCAATTTTGAGGGAAATAAAGGAGGAAAAAAGGAAGAAAAATCTAGACAATATTGCAGCAAGTACATTGCCAAATGCGTGCATGCCTCTGATGATCAGCTAGATCTAAAATGGAGATTGGAAAGATAGAAGATGGAGGTGAAGAGAATAATATTTCTTCAAGAGAAGCAGGAGAAGATGAGGTATGGATCTATTTCCCTTTTGATGAAAAGTTGTTTACTTTATTTCCCCCAAGATTTTTGGCTTGTTAATGAAGATTTGCTATCTGGATTCATTATTTGATGCACGAAGCAAATGTTGTTGAATTATTGTGAATAGATATTTATTTGTTGCTTATTTGGAAGTTCATTGGCAAAAAGTTGAATCTTTTTTTTTGGCTGCTCAATGACTGAAAATGGAGGCAATAGGTAAGATTTTTTAGCTCGTCTTGAAAAAAAGAAAGAGAGAGAGAAGAAGAAGGTAGACCCTAATGACATACGAAACTTACAAAGGATTGCAGTTCTGAACTGATGACAAACACAGAATTGTTTACAAAATGTTGAATGATCATGAGATGCTTATGTAGTTCATGGATTTGGAGATCTACCACTTGTTGGGAATATTGCAACTCACTTCCGATCTTAGCGATTCTAATAAGATTGATCACTACATGAGCCCTCAAGAAATAGAACAAATAGAAGAAGAACACAACAGAAATATGTGGTTTAGCCAACCAATTTTGACCTACTTCATGTGGCATCAATATGAGAAATCTACCATAAGAAGAAGAATAGGCTACAATAGAAACCTCTGTTTAATCTCTCGCCCTTTCTTTACTCAAAAAAATCTTGTACCCTCTCCCTCACAGTAGCTTCTTTTCATATATCTCTCATCCCAAGCATGAGAAAACAATCCAGCCTCCTCTTGCTCATGCATAAGAGATAATTAAGAAATGATACATAATAAACTCTAGTACTACCCATCAGCTATTGGTAACCTAATATATGTTCCCGGCCGAAAATGGTCCAAGACCATAAACGTCTACCGCAATCCAACTGGTCATAATAGGACACAAAACCTATTGGCATGAAATAACCAAGTGCTTAATTGGATGGGAATCACAATCACAACAATGTCCATTTTAGCTCGTTTAATTGAATGCAGAAAACCTGAAAATAGACTGTAGTTGTCACCATACACTTTGTGGACAAGACATGTATATGAATCATGCTCCACTTCCTGGAAACCACCTATACAATCTTTACCATCTCCAACCTAAACACTCATGATTATCTAGACTTGTACTATACCCTAGCTAGACATCCATAAGCACTGGGCCATGCTATCGAATGCCGGATACCTGCATCATGCTCTTCACCAAGCACTTATGATGACTATATCATTTGCCAACTTGGTCCAAATGCTAGGATCATATCTAAAGACAAACCTGATCATATAGACCATGTGCAAAATCAAGTTTGGAAGCATCCAACATCCATCACCCATGGTGCTGCTACGATATACCTAAACATACCTCATCCGTATGAGGATGTTAGATATTATAGGTATACTATTTTTAACATACCTCATTCGTATCATTGGCGTTGCAGCTTATCGACCACTATTCAATATAGTATACCCCAAATTTCACCATCGAACTTGCAATATTTTGTACAAAACCTGCTCCCAACAATGGAATATTCCTAATCTGCATCTCTCAAATCATCTAGAGCAGAAAAAAACATAGATTGCTTACTAGATTACTCGAATTTGCCACTGGATACTCTGATCGCTTCTTGAGCAATCTCAGATGTAGATTAAAAACATCAAGTCTTCAGATGTTTTTAATGTTGTAACCGAAATTGATATGCTCCAATACCAATTGTTGCGTGCATAACCTGGGATACCATACTTACTACGATACTAATAGTTAGGTGATACGTAGATCCCCACCGACAACCTCAAGCGCGCCATGAGATCGAATACCTCGAGCATACAAGATGAATATTAACAGTGTTCTAAATGGCGGCCATAGCGGCTACATCGGCCGGAAAAATTTATCAGAGATGGGGATATATCGGGGATATATCGGGAATATTTCAAGAATCGGATGTCAAAATCGGACTGTAAATATACATATCTTCTTGTCTTAAATCACATCTCAATAGGATAATATATGCATAAATTATATAAATCTACAAAAAAATCATACTTATATGTTTAAGATATACTTAACTCGATAACTTGCATTAAGCCTATGAATCCATAATCACTATCCAAGTGTAGAATCTTCAAAAATGTCACATTGCCACATCACTCGAATTACCCAAATACCTAACCTAGAAATTGGGTGTAATACGCTATATCGGGTCCAAAATCGCCGAAATTGCGGCCGATATATCGGGTCCATGCCTATTTATCAGCGATTTTGAATGAAAAACGCTATATCAGTTTGGATGTGCCAAATCATTGCGGTTAGGTGCCGTAAACGCAATATCGGCGCAATATCGGGGTTATATCGGGGATATTTAGAACACTGAATATTAAAAGATATAAGAATAAGAATACACAATTTAACGTGATTCGATCAAAACTTGGCTTACGTCCACGGGGAGAGAACTTGAGAGAGCTTTATTAATAAACATGATACAAAGAGATCTAACCTTCCTTTTGATGACATAAGAGTATTCACCTTCCCCTTGAATTTATGCCTAGATTATAAGAGTGTACCTTCTCTCTATGTACATTTATCTTGCTCCTCTCTTTCTTGGCTATTTAGGACCTTCTTGATTTTTAGGGTCTTACATTGTTGTTCACCACAACTTTCTTCTACTCTTCTGCTCCATCTAAATCCTAAGTTACAATCTTTTATTTATAAAATTTTACAATACAGCTCCTATTTAGACTATGAGATGATCTTGACGATTGGATGCTTGAAGAATCTTGATCACGGTTCAAAGACTCGACCGAGTCGGAGACGAGTCGGCCGAGTCGTATCTGTCTCGGCCCGCTCCGAGACGAGTCCGAGTCACGAGTCGGTCGACTCAACTCAGAGGAGACCGACTCGGCCGAGAATCGGAGTTGACTCGATCGACTCAGTATTATGATGATGATTTTGTGCCTCATCGCAATTCAATGTAGAAATAACTACATTAGCATGTATTTATGAATGTAGTTTGTGCAATTTACTATATTGTGCATGTATTTTGATATGCTTATACTGATGATGCGTGTATTTATGTTTAGCGTGCTAGGTGATATATTTTGGACATGTGATACATGAATGTGGATGTCCACATTTTTTTACGATTTGTCATGATTTTTTCAGAATTTTTGAGCTTTTTATGTAACGTTTTGCGCGTATCGTCCGATACCGATCCGAGTCACCGAGACCGATCCGTCTCAATGCCCGCCGAGTCGGCGGCCGAGACCGCAACTGTGAACCATGATCTTGATCAATTCTATTAGGAGTTGATCTCCTTGATCTAGAAGGATTCTAGACCCTTTAATTTTTAGAAACAAATCTTCATTTAATAGGAATTGAATCCTATTCATACTCCTCCTGAAAAGGAAACTTGCAATCGCCTGAAAAAGAAACTGGGATTGGCTCCTTTGCGCGAAGGACACACGATGTTCCTTCACGCTGTGGGTTATCCATCACAGCTGGTGGACGATGCCCACAATGCGATAGACCACCGCGGTCCTTCGTGCAAAGGACCCCACCCGAGCCCACGTGGCAGTTTAAAATGATTACATGTTACCACCAAGCATATTCATTAATTGGGGGATTAATGTTTTAATCCATCCTTGCCTCTATCTCCACTGTCATAATAATCATGTGTCAGAGCTCAAAATTACAATTTTATCTCCAGAATAAATTAAGAAATAAGCTATTATCATGACAAAATGTGATGGTAAGTAAATTAATGCCTATAAGTTGTTTTCTCATTTTCACTAAAAACAATGTGATTTTTTTAATTCAAATCTTATTATCACTTTTATAGGAGAACAATATTTTGAATAAATCATGTTTTTCAAATTTATTTCTAAAAGCAAATCTCTCCCAAATTTATTTTCAAAAACCTGACAAGTCAACTTGGCGCCACATTGTCGCTGAGTTGTTTCACACCGTCAACGTGACGGGTTCTAATCACGAGAAGCTGTCTTTTTTGATCCAAGGATGGCAACTCCAAATCAAGCATGAAGAGCAAAATTGAGCTCGATCCTTGGTCCGGCGTTGCCAACTCTGAACCAAGCTTGAAGCTCAGTTTGAGAGAGGCTCTAACAACATTCTGCATTGTCATTAAGGAAGTAAATGCCTGATCCAACAAAGAGTGCAACCTGCATGTGGAACAAAAGCCAAACTGAGCATAGTAATGCACAGCTCTCAAAATAGGAAGCACATGGGCCTGTCATATACACACAGGTAGAATTTACTGCAACATATAGCTAGTATGCAAACTAGCAGTGTGACAACGTTTTTTATAAAATTTACTAACTCAAGATCCAAATGTATATTCTGTATACAAGAATACTTTTCATATATATATAAATATATATATATATATTGAAATGTGATTAAATATATTTCATTAAGACATTATTCCAAATACTGTTGATCTTCTTTGATTCTAGTATTTCATATCAGTCTTTATCTTGTTAAGGATGTGATTAGCATTGCATAACACTTGGAATTCAAATAGTTTCATAATCATAAAATATTTGATACTGATTTTCTTTTTCTCCTTTGCATTTGATGTGATTATTTCGATCCTTTAGTTGATCATTTCTGGCGATAATTTCCTTGAATTCATATAGACATTTATTCATTTCAACATGCTGATCTAGTTTGATCATAGCATGAGGTTACTTTTATTGACCAGCATATTTTTTCATACTGGAAAACTCTCACAAATGTCACACTAGTGAGAGAAGTTTGTGAGACTTTTCCAGCATGTCATGTGTTGCAACATACACCCAGCTAGTTATATTTCAGATTGCATGTGTATTTTCTGTGTGTTTTCATAACCTGGAAATATGGAAATCAAACAGAAATAGTTCTGTAGGAGTAAACTTCACAAAAATTAAAAAAAAAGGGGGAAAGGGGGGGGGGGGGGGGTGGGGAATTAAAGAAAATGTAGGCCAATAGCCAGCAGATAAGTGAGCCAATCACTTCACTGGCCCATGAACTTATGCTCAGCAAACTGTTCCCTCAACTAGTGGCTTGAGTTCTCCCACAACACACCGAAACTCCAATCTATCTTTCAATTGCTTAGCCTTTTCCATCCACAAACTTCAATCCAAAGCAACAGCCTTTTCTTCTCTTCTCAGCTCTCCCCAATCCAAATGCTTCACCTTCATCAGATTCAGCCAACATGGCAGCCTCTGCAATTGCTTCCTCCTCCTCCTCCCTCTCTATTTCCAAACACTCTCTCAGAACCCCATCAACCTCTTCTCACAACCAACCTCTCCTTGCCCAAAATCAGCTTAATTAGCTAGCTATCTCCTTATTCTTCCCTCTCTCAGAATAAAAGATTAGCTTATGTTTTGTCTTCATTTGTTGCAGAAAACTGCATTCAGTGGGCTCTCTCTATGGGAGGGGGAAAGGGTCTCTTCCATAGTTGAGCTCAAGAAGAGTGGAGGGAGGAATGGAGGAGCAAATGGAGTGAGGAGGGGGCTTGAGATCAGTGCAAGGACTGCCGGAGCTTCGAAGAGCATCGAAGTCGAGGTTGACAAGCCTCTAGGCCTCACCTTGAGGCAGAAACCCGGTGGCGGGGTTGTGATCACTGTCAGCATGACTAATTTCTCTGTTGTTCACTCAAATACTAGGCTATAACAAGAATGAACAAAATACGTATCATTCTGTGAGATACAAAAGCACATATGCATAAATGAATCTTTCAATGAATTTGTATGTGTAGTGAGTTTTCAGAATGAAGAAACATAAAACTTGATTCATATGATGTTATGAATATTTTCGCAGGCGGTTGATGGTGGTGGAAATGCTGCAACGGCCGGACTTAAAGCCGGGGATCAGGTTCTTCACACATGTAGAACACAACCGAAATTCATTGAAAAAGAAACTACTTCACCTTAATTTGCTTCTTCTGCTTCGAGCCATCGTCTTCTCCAACTCAATTAGATTTTCTTAGACCATCATCTTCTCTTGAAAAATAAGGTAAAATCCTAACATTCTTCACCTTGACTTGCTTTTCAAGCCTTCAGCAAAATAACATGAGATTTTAGATTACTTTCTTAATTCTTTCCTTGGTTGTAACCATATCGTGAGGCTTTTAACCTTGTCCCCTCTCCTCGGGGCCTTTGGCGGATTTACCGTCGTGCCTTAGGTCATCTCGAACCTCGCCTGAATGCACCCTTTCTGTTGTCGTCCTGTAACTCTTAGACTCGTTGCAGTTTTTCTTGAATCTCCACCTCGAAATGAGCTCTCTTCAAACTTTTCATTGAAACTCTCTGACCTAGTTTCTTTCCCTTAACTTGCATTGCATCACCACCGCCACCAGCTAATTTCGCTTTGTAACGCCTTCCCGGCCATGAGGCCCTTGCCGGTCTTGAGGCAATCTGCCTCTTATTCTGTCATGGTCTTACAGACTTTACACGAGCATTGTCAAGGGCTTGTCGTGTCATGGTCTTCCACTGATCATTTGGTGATGGTCCACCTTCCATTGATGTTTTAATCTTGACCGTCTTTACATAACTATCATGGTCTTACCGGGCCTTCCTGTCACACACTGCCATGGTCTTTCTTTCATCATTAGGGCTATCATCCACCACTGCATTGATATTTATCAGATCTATTGCCCTGTTATTGATCATCTTCAAACTTGATAGACCCATCAATGCCTGCAATAATCTCACTGTGTCACAACTAGCCCGTTGCAACTTTGATTGTGATCTCCGTCAATTTCTTTAATCGATTTATACAGAATCTGCATCAGATATTGGAATCTCCTTGATCTGCACCCACCATTGCATCCAGAATTGAAAAACATAAGGTTCGATATCTGGATCATCTGAATCCGACTACGATTGCATGATCTACCTTTCGATCAATCTCGTCCATTGATCGTATTTATTACCCTCCGCTATTTTTTCTTTGACTCGCTATCGCAACGAGCCTCCATGAGATGCTTTGTGCGATGTCTCCGTGAGTTCGTCGAGCTCGTCTTGCCGTCCGCCATTGGCGATGATTAGATCATTACCTCCGCGTCTATTGTGTTCAGATCAGAGCATCATTGAGCCTTGACGACTCCACCTTGATCAATATACTTCAAAAGTCATTGATCTTTACCTTAGAACAATTCTGAACTTTCTTGTCTTTTTCATCTTGATGCCTCCGTCAAACTCTATCAACTTGACATCTTCTTCATCTAGAGCACTTGAGTCTGAAACGAACACCATCAGCTCTGATACAATTTGTTGTAACCGAAATTGATATGCTCCGATATCAATTGCTGCGTGCATAACTCGGATACCATACTTACTATGATACCAATATTTAGGAGATAAGTAGATCCCCACCGACGACCTTAAGCACGCAATGAGATTGATTACCTCGAGCACACAAGATGAATATTAAAAGATATAAGAAGAAGAACACATAATTTAATGTAGTTCGGCCTAAACTTGGCTTACGTCCACGGGAAGAGAACTTGAGAGAGCTTTATTAATAAACTTGATACAAAGAGATGTAACCTTCGTCTTGATGACACAAGAGTATTCACCTTCCCCTTGAATCGATGCCTATATTAAAAGAGCATACCTTCTCTCTTTGCACCTTCACCTTGCTCCTCTCTTTTTTTGATTGTTTAGGACCTTCTTGATTATTTAGGGCCTTACATTGTTGTTCATCACAATTTTCTTCTACACTTCTGCTCCATCTAAATCTTAGGTTACAATCCTTTATTTATAGGATTTTACAATACAACTCCTATTTAGATTATGAGATGATTTTGACCATTGGATGCTGGAAGAATCTTGATCAATCCTATCAGGAGTTGATCTCTTTGATCTAAAAGGATTCTAGACCCTTTAATCTTTAGAAACAAATCTTCATTGAATAGGAATTGAATCCTATTCATACTTCTCCTGGAAAAAAAACTCACAATCGCCTAGAAAGGAAACTACTTCACCTTGATTTGCTTTTTTGCTTCAAGTCATCGTCTTCTGCAACTCAAGTGAATTTTCTTGAACCATCATCTCCTCTTAAAAAATAAGGCAAAATCCTAACATTTAATTCCTTCCATTGGTTTCCTTGTTCACCCAAAACAGGCAGATTTCACGAATTCCTTTCCCTCAGATGTGAACACAATCATTCTTCCCCTTTCTGTGCGACTTAATTGTCTCCTGGCTTCCTTTGTTAGCGTAACATCACATCACTGGTCGACGCATCTTGGATACAAACTCAATAGATCATTTGCGCTCGCTGCTGCGCACCACCGACGTGCACGCACCACTGTGCTTTGTTGGACATCTTGATCTCAGATCACCATGATTTGCACGAGCTGTTGCCTGCTACTGCTAAAGCACTAGCCACCCTGCTTCACCGTGTGCACTACCAAAAAATATGGTTAATTCACTAATGTTGAAGTATTACCCTCTAATTAACTAGCCCGATCCCCCTAATAATTTGCATTCGGGTACAGAAGCACTTGAAAATCCACCAAACCCACTTATCATCCTGGTTATGTAATAATAATTTTACATATAAATCTCCCTAAAATATCATTTTTCATAGCAGCTCAAAGGTCGTATAACTTTTTATGAGCAATAAAGTCATTATAACTTGAGATTAATTCTTTTATTCAGAAAATAATATATAATTCACATCTTTCTTTAATCAAATTATACTTTTTTGTCTAAACATATCTTCATAAAATCATGATGTATGCTCAGTCCATATCTTATGCTAGTCTTTTGCGTATGCAGCCTCATAAATTTTAACTTATATGCAATCCCATTGTTTTTCTTTTTCCTTTTTTGAACAAAGGCCCTTTTTGAGCCCATGAACTTGAGAACTCCATAACCCAATATCACTGTAGCTTTGGCTTCAATTGTTTTCTGCTTTTTGCTTCTCACTAAGAAAGGATTCTCCCAGCTTTCTTTTGGTTTCAATTTTTTTTTTTAAAAAGAAGTGAAAATGAAAAATGTATCAAAATGTTTCAGAATATTCAAATGAGAGCATTTATTAGTGATTACACAACTGAGAGACTGAGAGAGGATATTCATCTACTTTTTTTTTTAGGCATTTAAGCGCTTACTCTGAAATTTTTGTGACTAGATTTCTGATGTGAATGCATTGGCAATGAAGATTGGTCAAACAATTTTCTTCATTGCAAATTTAGTCTATTATTAACAAGAATTATCTTTCCAAATGGTGTTGTATAAACATACATTTAAATAAATGATGTATAGTTAGTTATATAGTCGAATAAATACATAGGGCCCACTGTCTCTTTCAAAGGGATGCAGCCAGCTGCAAGATGCTGCCAGTTCAAAAACTTTTTCCATTTGTAGGAGTAGAGAGGAGATATAAGAGTGGGGTCCACTTCTCTTTGTTTGTTGCCTCTTTTTTTAGTTAGATTCATGGTCTGATAACTAAAAATATATTTCTATAGGTAGATTGCATTGTCTCATTAACAACAATATCTTTCATTAGGCAGATTGGTTGTAATCATCATTAACTATATTCTTCCCATGAGAAGACCTTTATTATTATTATTATTTTTTTTTTTTTTTTTTTTTTTGGGGGGGGGGGGGGGGGGGAGAGGGGAGGGGGGGGGGAGGAGAGAGAGAGAGAGAGAGAGAGAGAGAGAGAGAGAGAGAGAGAGAGTGGTTATTTTTCAGTTGGCATAGGGGAGTTTCTCCTAACAAAGAAAGAAATTAAAAAAAAAAAGAGTTGGGACAGTGGAGTTTTTAAATAAAATCCAGCCTTTTCTGTTAGTAACTGATAGCAATCTGTTATGTAAAGTCTGTTTAGAGCATCTTTTTATGACATTTTCAATATTTTTAACAAAACCATTTTGTAGACTCTATAAAGATCACCCCTTTGATGCTGTATGAAGATGATGGATTGAAAAATTATACAGTTCAATTATTTTCAACAATCATGTTAAAAGTAGAGAAATCCTGTGATGGGTTTTTGTCTCACAATTCTAATTTGACATCTTGTAGAGCAACCCAATTGTATTATTTGATTCAAAACCTACTCCATTCTGAACTATAAGAAATTTCAAATACCAGGGAAGCTACCTTTCCAATAAACAAATTTGCTTAAATTTTTCTGTAAAGGTGAGAAGATATGCTCCATTTTTCTAATCTATATCATTTGTAAAGAATACCCTTTCAGATTAGCATTTTGTTTAATCTTATGTTGAGAGTATAAATTTTAAATAGAATTTTCAAGCAAGAGGAAACATATTTTGGTCCTTTGCCAATGTACTGATATTGAAATTGAGAAACTTATTTATTTCAAGGAGCCTGCTGTTCTACTGAAAACTTTAAGTTAAAATGATGTTAGTGCATGTAAAATAAAAAAAAATTATATATACATTCAAAATTTAATTTCATAATTTGGAAGGAAGCTTAATTCTCTATTTGATCATGGACCTACTTCGTTCTGGTCTAGAGAAAAAAAAAGCTCCTTGTCAGATACCTTTTTGTTTGGACTGTTCATGCAAACTTGCAACTTTGGCCTTTTACATTTCTATTCCACTTGATCTTATAGTAGAGGATATTGTTAGATAGGCATTTTTGTTTAACTTTTCATTTAGAAATTACAATTTCTTTTAATAGTTTTGTAAAAGAATGAACGGCGTTTATATTTACGGAGTTTTTTTTTTAACTTTCATTTGGAAAATTTTCTATTAAAAAAATATATATGAAAGCAAACTAAATTTGTATACTGATACAGAAATTTACGAGCTCAGGAAAAATTCAGCCACTTTCAATTTCAATGGGGCCATATGGTCTTCCTGAGTACCAGAAAATTGGCGAGGAACCTTCAAGTACGAAAAAACTTCATAAAGTTTCAATAATCCCCCTTGTCTTCTTGATCTTCTACGAAGTATCTGGCGGTCCCTTTGGAGTGGAAGATAGTGTTAAAGCTGCTGGTCCATTGTTAGCCATCATTGGTTTTATCATATTTCCATTCCTATGGTGCATTCCAGAAGCTCTCATCACTGCCGAATTGGCCACAATGTTTCCAGAAGATGGTGGTTATGTCGTTTGGGTCTCTTCTGCGTTGGGTCCTTTCTGGGGTTTCCTGCAAGGTTGGATGAAATGGCTGAGTGGAGTCATAGATAATGCTCTGTACCCAGTTCTCTTTCTAGACTATCTCAAATCGGGGATTCCAGCTTTAGGTGGTGGATTACCGAGGGCTTTGGCAGTGTTAGCTCTGACGATTGCATTAACTTATATGAACTACAGAGGCTTGACTATAGTTGGTTGGACAGCTGTTTGTCTTGGGGTCTTCTCAATGCTTCCTTTCGTTGTAATGGGGTTTATGGCTGTTCCGAGGCTAAAACCCTCGAGGTGGTTTGTAGTTGCTAATTTGAAAACTGTTGATTGGAGTTTGTATTTGAACACTCTCTTTTGGAATCTCAACAACTATGACTCAATCAGTACTCTAGCAGGAGAAGTTGATAACCCCAGGAAAACACTCCCTAAAGCACTGTTTTATGCATTGATCTTGGTTGTTATGGGGTGTCTGTGTCCTCTTATAACTGGTACAGGGGCACTTCCACTCGATAGGGGGCGATGGACCGATGGTTATTATTCAGAAATTGCAAAAATTCTTGGTGGACTTTGGTTGAGATGGTGGATTCAGGGTGCTTCAGCACTGTCCAACATGGGGATGTTGTTACTGAGATGAGCACTGACTCCTATCAACTTCTTGGAATGGCAGAGAGAGGGATGCTCCCAGAGTTCTTCGCCAATAGGTCCTGCTACGGGACTCCTCTTCTTGGGATCTTGTTCTCCGCTTCTGGTGTGATTCTATTATCTTGGATGAGCTTTCAAGAGATACTTGCTGCCGATAATTTCCTGTACTGCCTTGGTATGCTTCTTGAATTTTTAGCCTTTGTAAGGTTACGGATAAAGTACCCGACAGCATCTCGGCCTTACAAGATTCCATTGGGGACGACTGGTGCAATTTTGATGCTTACACCTCCGACAATATTGATATGTGTACTTATAGCTCTTGCTTCTTTCAAAGTCAAGATTTTAAGCCTCGGCGCGATGCTTATTGGATGTGCATTGCAACCCTGCCTGAAATTTGCGGAAAGGAAGAGCTGGATGAGATTCTCAATAAGTTCTGACCTCCCTGACTTTAGAACTGAGGAACAGGATAATGATGGAGAAGCTCTCATACTTTGAGTACTGTCCAGCAAGAAAATGGTATCCTCCTGTATTGCCCAAAACATAATTTACAGCCTTTTTACACAAGATCATCATAGAAATATAATGATTTATTTTCTGCTCACTGGTCTTTTGCTCAAGAGTGTTTCTTTTTCCTTTTTCCTCTTCTCTTCTCTTCTTTTTTATTTTGGTTTAATTAAAGCTTCTGGTTCAAGATATCTTACTTAATAGTATAGTTGTCTCTTGTTCCAATTTAAGAATGAATCTCAGGTTCATTATGCCGCCAAATTGTGACTTTCACTTTAACTATTGGCCTCTTAAGTTAGATTTCATTGCAGTTCCCTCTAATACTTGATTTATGGAGCACCTTATGTAGAAACTGGAATTCCTTCTGTTGGTTAATTCTTTTTAATTTCACGGTTATGGAGTATAAATGAATATCTCTCGTTTTTTTTTCCTTCTTGACATATGGAAGTTTCCAGATGAAAAGTCCTAACTGAAAAAAAAATAAAATGCAGGGATTCAAAAATACCCACTTTTACTTTATTACTTGAATTTTATCTGTTCTTACTTTTTAAGTTATGCATTTCTATGCACACCTAAAAGAAAGGCATGATTGAAATGATCATTCTATTTATGCAATCAAATCACAGGGTGAATGTATTTAGTTCTTATAAGATGTGTGATTCAGTTCACAACCATTTACTGAAGTAGTACATATCACCTTTGAATCGGTCTGGTTTTATAAAATTGAATATTCATAGCAGATTTTGTTAGTGTTTCTTCTTGGAAATAAGGCACAAAGTTTGTTTCTTTTTGACTATCTGGTTCCGTTTATTTATTTTCCAAATATCTTAGGGCAACTTCATATTTCTTCTCGATGCGCTTGCCCACTTTATACTTCTCTGAATATCTAAGGGCCATTTCTTCATTCACACCATAATTTGGAAGATTTTCATAAAGATAGATACACAATGTGGCGTTCATAATGACTACGTATTGTACTAATTGTTATGACATGTCTTTCATTCCATTTATTGGATTTAATCCGCACGGTGGATGAATATATTTGGATGTGAGGTTGGTTAGTAGCAATGAAATGAGAGTTAATTATCATTGGCTGCTTAAAGTCTCTAAGATAGTTATGCTATGTGTGAGGCTATAAAGGCTAAGTTTCCTGATTCAAAGCACTGTTTTATGCTCATGGAATGTAAGAAAGAACTTGTATGAGAATATATGAAGTTAGTGTTGTGAGCATCAGATCAAGGATTTGATGTTCACTGAATATCCATTCAATGTTTTTTAGTCGAAGTTAGAACAATATTAGCCTTAAGAAACGAAGCTGGCTGAACATGATGTAAGTAAAAGAATGTTATGGTCAGCATATTACTTGCGTGGACAAGTATTCTTGGGTGTTCCACAATGCACAACATATTGAAAATTGAATTCAAAACTGCATCAACTTCTGTTTTATAGGGTTGGTCACTACAATACACCTTTCATATCAGTGAGGTGAAGATGATTGCAAGGCCTCTCCACTTCCGTATCTATTCAGTAGACTGTGTTAGAGTTGGTTGTTAAGGATATAGATCACTTTAAGTTTGCATATTTTGAAAGACTTTGCATGCCTAATGAACTGACTAGGAAGTTGCCATAATTGTTGAAATGCAAGTCATAATAGGAGAAAACCAGAATCAAACTAAATGTAGGCAACAAAAACAAAACGCTATGCTCTATGGATTGTTGATTTATTTCAAAATTAAACTTTTAAATTGTATATAACAAAAATAGAATATAATTTTTTTTTTACCAATCTCTGGGTAGATGTTTAATCGTTTCCCTAAAAGGTATATCACTTTTGTGTGGCTAGTCAAGACAAATCCTCTAGCGGTACAAACTCCTCTACCGACATCTCCTGCGTGCACGGCCACTAAGAAGAGATGACCATGAGCTGCTAGCTCAAAATGCCCAGAAGGAAAATCCTAGACAAAACAGTATATGTGGAGGGAGGTGGTGAAAAATAAAGAAGAGAATGTGTTCTTTTTACTATATTGTTTTTATAATATCTTCATGTGAAGATAAATACCATGAGTATGTATATATAGGCGAAATCCCCATATAACCATAATTCTCATATTAATACTGCTAATTTAATAAAAATTATAACTAACTATAAAGAATATTAACTCACTATAATGGGTAGTTGATCAAGTCAACAATAACTAGTGGTTAGACTTTGTCAAATAGCAACAAGTAAACAATAAATAGATAAATAACTAAAATTTCATTTTTCTCCAAACTAAATGTCCAAAATTATATATATTATGTAATATATGATATGTCTGATATGTGTGTGTGTGTGTGTGTGTGTGTATTGTGCACGCGCGTGTGCTTGTGTGAGATGAATGTTGCATATTATGTGTTCGATTGTAGTACAGAGCTGTTCAAATTGTGTAGGATTTGGATGACTAGTTGCCGCGTCTCTTTCACAAACACAGGAAAGAGAAATGCAAGTGACAATTTTGTTTCCGGTCAGTGTTTCTAAGTTTGAGCTCCTTGTGACATAGAAACAGCATTATTTATACAGCATGTACGGTACTTATTCCTAAAACATGTTGGAAGCACATCATTGTTCTTGAATCTTTAAAACGTTGCTTTTATAACTCACATACCTTATATAACAAATATGTCAATATTTGAAACAGATCCATGAAGAGCCTGAAGCAAAAGTCAGTAAGAATAGTAGGAAGCCAGAGCGCCGATTTGAAAAGGACACAAAAAAGAAAAAGATGCAGCCATCACTACACACAGCGAAATCTTCAACATATCTTCGGATTCTGCTGATGTGAAACTAAAACTGCCGTCCTTGACACGGGAATCATTTCCTCAGAAAACTCAAAGGTGATGCTGAAAGGATATTTGTTTATCGTACAAGCGAAAACAGCGTCCGCAAGGCCCGCTTCTAATTGACCATGAGATCACAGTGCTCTCAAAAGTCTTGACTCTGATTCTGAGATTTAGACTCTTCAACTGTTATATGATTTCCAGCAGCAGACCTGCCAATTGCTCCAGTACTTGTTGCTCTTTGTCATTTCTTTCAGCATCATATATTACGTATGTGATTGTACAGTATCATATATTATCAGGGTTGTCAATTTAATGAGTTGCATATGTTGATGACATTGATTTGCTGCAAACTGATGTTGAGGCAAAAAACCTCGGATTCTTTTGTCAGCTCACCACCAAACTTTGTGAGAACACTGTTTCTGAATTGAGACGGCCTGGCCGGCTTGTTGCTGCGCCGGACTTGTCTGCAATCTGCAATGGTTTTCAGAGGGGGGAAAAAATGGTGAAATCAAGTCTTTCTTCTTGGATTTTAGTTAGAATTCCTGAATCTTTTTTGTTAGTATGCAACAAGGGGAAAAAAATACATCCTGAGTTTATTGCATGCAACAAAGATAGCTTGTGATGTTTGATCCAATATTTTTTTTTTTGGTCAGAGATATCTCTATCTGAGTAGAGTTTCATTAATATTTGTTTAACCAATTTATTATTATGATGCCTTTTCAAATCTGAGCATTGGTGCAAAAATTAATTGGTGAATCAAGCATAAAAAATGGCAAGGAAAAAAATAAAAGGCCCCTTAAAAAAAATTTTGAAAATTTAAATTCAAGAGATGTTGAATTTAATTTCTGTGAATCAATTATTTTGGTAAAACCACGCGGTAATTAGGCACAGATGGGTAATTGAATACATTAAAAGATTTTGTCACAGTCATTGAAAGCCCCCCCTGAGTACTAAACTCCAACTTGAGACATTTTATTTATTTATTTTAATGTGAAAAACTGCAAATTGCATCCAATATTATTCCTAAAAGATTAAAATCCATTATCATTTTCCATGTATTTAATTCTAGTAATACTTTTCATAATCGCCTTTTCTCACAAAAAAAATTTAATAATAATAATAATTTTCATAGCCTAACAATAATCTGTCTTTTATATTTTAGTTCAAATTTTGTTTGATAATTTAATGTATAGTTATTTAAAAAGTAAACTGTCACTGTTATGTATTACTGAAGCCTTCTATTATTTATAAATAATGAGTTTCTTTCAATTCTTTTCGGCTCCAGTGAAAAAATAAAAA